>JAMFLL010000217.1:0-52402 GCA_027475725.1 Pythium rhizo-oryzae | reverse complement strand
CACCATATTGGGAGCTTGGTAATTTACTGCTTGACGTTTTTTCTTCGGTGTGTGTTGCTCGTTGGTGTCACTCGTTGGTGTTGCTATAAGCACTCTGGCAAGTTGAGCTTGGGCACGGCCGCTTCTGTCTCATGCAGAGAGCGTGAGTGACAGACACTCCAAGTCGGAGCCGCTGTGGGTGGATATCCAGTCCTTACAAGCGGACGGTCCAAAAGGTCCGCTGAAACGTGGGGTCGGGGATGGCCCAAGGCTTGGCCCAGGCTGCTTCGCGGGCCACACTGCGCTCCCGTAGCCACGATCGCATTGTCTAGCTCCCACTGGACCACGCGGCCACAGGTTAGTACTGTACGTGCTCGTGCACTGTAACATGCAATTTGCGACCACGCGTCTTTGCCTGCACACCGCCCCCAAGCACCCTTGGCCCTTTCGTCCACACAATCTGTCGGCTCTCAAATGATTCGTCTGAAAAAAGTGCTTTTTGGACCTCGAGCGGATCCGCTCGTCCGCTCCGCTGTTGGATCTGTTTCGCTCCTGTCACCGGCTGTTGGCTCAGAGTTGGTGGTGGGAGCAGCCACCGTAACTCACCGTGGGTTACGCTTTCACACGAGCAGACGCCGCTTGAAGTTGAAGCTGGCCACTCTGGACAGTGGGCACGAGTGTACCCCCCTCGCCCCCAACAGTCCCCACCTACAAGCCATGGCGGATGGCGACGGCCCGCCCCGCCTTGATGGAGATGGAGGCCACTCGGTGGCCACTCCGCGTCGCGACGAGAGCCGCGCGGATGGACGGTCCACGCCCCGCGACCGCGACGGATGCGACGAGGCAGCGCGGTTGCGCAATGCCCCGGGGGACGGCGTCGTGGACGCCGGTGATCGTGCAAGCGGCTCTCTGGCTGCGACTGTCCCCGTGGACGAAGACGCCGCGCACAGCGATGAAGCATCGCTACGCGAGGCCCCGGAAGTGGCGGACGAACCTCACGGCGCCGTCTCTGCCGAGAGGTGCGATAGTAGTGAGGCCGCAAGTGCGGACGAGGCGGACGGCGGCGGCACACATGTGGGGGACGACGGCGGCGAGGCGCCAGGCGAATCGCTGTCGCCGGAGATGCGGGAGCTAGTGGAGGAGGTGGCGGCCGTCCGCTCGGCGCTGCGGGGGGCTACGACGGAGACCACGGAGGAGCTGCTGTGGCAGATCCGGTCGTGGGCCCATCGCACTGCGCGAGCCGAACGGCTCGAAGAAGACGACGGCGTTTCGATAGCGCCTCCTGCGCGCCTGATTCCGATGAACGCACCGAACGGCGAGCCACCAGATCCAGAGGACGCTGGCGATGCTGTGAAGCTGCTACGAGTTGTGAGCTTCGAAGACGGCGTGTACCGAGGCCACGTGAAGCCGGAGGCGGCGCTCGCAGCGCCGAGCGAGGAGAGTGCCGAGAAACTGGAAGACACACACACTGAACGCTTTGTGCCGCACGGATGGGGCATCGCAACTTCGCACACGGGGCTCCGGCGCGTGGGCCAGTGGCGCGACGGCGAGCAGGTCGGCGTAGGCTCGCTCCAGAGTGCGGCGTTTCTCTACGATGGCGAATGGTGCGCGAGCGCGGGGCCAAGCGGGTACGGTATCGGTACGTTTGCACTCGGCGCGACGTTCACCGGCTGTTGGCACAGTGGCAAGCCCTACGGGCTCGGGCGGCTGCAGAAGTTCGAGAACGACCAGCGTGAGCACGGGTGGTTCTACGGCATGCGTTGCCTGCAGGCGGTTGAGACGGGGAACGAAGAGCAACTTCATGAGGCGTGTATGGAGCGCAATCTCCCCGCACAGCGATTTGATGAGCAGCCGCAGCGCGGACTCTTCCTCGTCGGCCAAATCCTCGAGGACTCTCGGCTCTCGTCGCTGCAGATTGCTATGGCGCAGTGGCGCCGCGTGGCGTGCGACCACGTGATCGCACTCGCACGCCGTCGACGAGCCGCGACCTTGACCACGTGGGTGGAGGCCCACGCCACCGAGCGAGACGCCATCGCGTGGCATCTCTCCAACGAGATGCAGGTATATCAGACTCGCATGGCGACTGTGCTGAAGGAGGTGGCTACGGGACGCCAAAAGCACTCACGCGTCCAACGCATTCGCGAGTTTCACACCAACAAGCTCAACACGGCGATTTTCCAGCGTGACCTTGCACACCGCTGTGTAGCGTCCCAAGAAGAGAGCATTTCGCTGATGGAACAGGAGCTCGCTGAAGTCTCGATGCTACTGGATGAAGCAACGCAGGCCCAGGGGGAGTGCCAGCGTCTGGCAGAGCAGCAGCAGCTTGTGAAGCGGCAAATTGAGAACGCGACGGTCAAGATTAACGCGCTGAGGCAGCAAATTCGGCATCGTGAAGCGGCTGACGACCAACAGCAACAACAGCACCGTGAGCAGCAAGACCTTTCTCGCAAGAATCTCAAGACGCCTGCTACGCCGTCGTACGCGAAGGCGATCCACGGGCCTCGTCACGTCAAGACGACTCAGCCCAACGCAGAGGTGGACGGCGAGCTGCCGTTTGTTTGCGATGTGCCTGGGTGCTCCTGTGGTATTCCACGGCACGTCTTCACGCGGGTCGCAGCGGCATTGAACGGCGAGTGACCCAGCGTGTACGTTAAGAGGCCTGTGCTTTTCTTGGACGCAGCGTGCCTCAAGATAGACCGCCCAAGATCATCATGCGGCATCACTTCGCCACTTCCATCATCGCTTGATAGTGTCTCTGTACCTGAAGTGCTTTACTAGGAAGTCATGGTGCTCTACTACCTTGCTGGCCGCGTCAACAGCGAAGAATACGCGATCTGCGAGCGATTGTTGGGTGCGAGGATGGGGGTGATCAACCGTTCCGTGGGGAGATGTACGTGCTGATGTGTGTTCGCCCCACGTAGATATCCTGCAAGTCACGATGCCCGACATTCAGGTCGACAAGACACCCTACCACCAAAAGACGTGGCCTGATGAGGCAGCAAAAATTGCGACTTTGAACGGGTACACTCACATCCTGTCGATACCTTCCAAGGCGCATGGTTTCTGATACTAATGACGACAATCGTTGCTCCAACCACAGCCTCCGGGTGCCCACGGCGGCACAGGCCGTGATCTGCGACGTCATCATCTGGTCCGAGACGCGGCGCCTTGTGAGCACGGACGCCGACGCGTTCTCGTCCTTCGTGCAGCAGTACTATGGTGTCCAGCTGGACCTGAACGAGTCGGAGTTGTCGCTCTACGTCAAGGCCAACGTTGATGAGATGCGCAAGTTGCACCGCGAGCAGGAGCAGGCGGCGCGCGCCGCCGCCAGGGCCAGCAACTAAAAAAGCAAATGAGAAGACGCAACTCTCATGTATGTATAAATTGGCCATTACATAGCAGCCTTCGGTCTGTACTCCTCCATTCGCTTCACCACGACGGACGAATCGGGCGGTGGTTCTTCTCGTCGGCGAGGTACTCGGCGATCGCCGGCGTGCGCTTGACGTTCTCGGTGACCTCGAGCAGCTTGGGGAACTTGCCTTCAAAGTCGAGCGGGAATTCCTCCTTCTCGGCGAGCAACACGTTCTCGACAATATGAAAGATCGCAAGGTCGCCGAGCGAGATATCGTCGCCCAGCAAAAACGGCTTGTCCGCCGGCACGCGCCGCTGGAGCCCGTCCAGGTACGCGGGGAGCACGTACTTGTTGAGCCGCGCGGTCTGCTTCTCCTTGCGCTCGGCATCGCGCTCGAGAAAGTTTTTTTCGACGACCGCGTAGAGTACGTCCGCAGCCGTGTCCACGGCTATGTCCACCTCGAGCGCCGCGCGGTGGTCCGTGAGCGGGTACAGCCCGACGTGCTTGGCCACGAAGCGCGCGATCGCGGCGCTCTGCGCGTACTGCGCGCCGTCGATCTCGACCATGGGCAGCTGGTGGAACGGGTACGTGGGCTTGAGCGCCATGTACGCGCGGCCCAGCGGCACCGTCACCTCCTCGAGCGGCACGCGCCCGTACGCGTAGGCGAGGCGCACGAGCTCGCCGCGGCTGCTCAGGTGGAAGTAGTGGAGCCGGTGCTTCATGGCGCGCAGCCCCGCGGACGACGCCATGGCGCTGGGGAGGACGGGAAACGAGGGTGAGGGGGCGTCTTGCGCGTTCCGGCGCTGGTGGGCGAATGAGGCTCGTTTCTCCCTCCTGCCGTCTTCACGTCGGACACGTCATCTCACGCCAAAAGCAACCACAGCGGCTTCTATTCGAAGCTTCAAGTGCCGTCAGCTCGGCGCTGCTCGACGTGTTCCACGAATGTGGAACGTGCAGTCGGAGGTTGCACGAATGCCCACTGTCGCGACTGCACTTCAACTGGATCTGTTTAGGTCTCAGCAGTGGCACGCTGAGTCGTGAGCACTTCCCGGCGAGGAGACGGGGAGCGCTTTGGTTACTTCACTCACCGGGTCACTTGACGCGATGCAGCGTTTCACTGTATCTGTGGGGCGCGCGGCCTCCGCTGCTATCGCACATCTCACAAAGCGTGACGAGTTCTTCACTGGCGCAGGGGGAACGAGAACCACGCGCCGCCCACAAGACACCGCTGCTTTTATTTCTCTCTGTCACTCTCATGCCATCGAACTTTGATACTCCTAGTGTGCCGGAAAGCGGAAGCGAATGCGAATGCGATTTAATTAGGATAATTATGCGGCTGTTTCTCATGGAACGCGACAACGAGCTCAGATCTCGGCCGCCAGCATGGAGCCCTGGATCGTGGTCTGGTCAAAGTTGGCCGTGTGGAACGAGTTGAGGCTCAGCGCGCGTGGCCGCACGCCGCGCTGTCGCGGCTGGTCGAGCACGAACACGTTCTCGCCGATTCGCGCGGGCGTGACCGAGAACGCGCGTCCGCCGAGCGCGCGGTTCTCGCCGCCGCTGCCTGAGCCTTCGGGGAGCATGCTGCGGTTGATCGCGAGCGAGCAGAGCGTGCAGATCGTGAGCTTCATCTTGCCGACGACCGGGATGTCGGCGCTCATGTTGACTTTGCAGCGCCCGCAGATGACCTCGCCGCACTTGTGGCAGTTGTACTTGCGCTTGAACGTACCGATGTCGTCCACGCACACAAAGCAGGTCTTGACGTTGCCCCGCGACATCATCTCGCTGCGGCGCGCAAACGACTGGTTCGCCACGCGCTTCATGCTGACGTGCTTCTTGAGGTGCTCGAGGTTCATCATGCGCGAGCGGATAGTGCTGGCCGCGACCCACGTGGGCACGTTGCCCTTGAGGTCCGTGTACACGGCCTGCACGACGTCGAGCACGCGGCGGTCGCGGCGACTCTCGACAAACACCAGGCCTGAGCGGTACATGCTGGCGCGCACGAAGCCGTGGGACTTTTCCATGTCGGGGCAGCTCTTGATCTTAACCGAGTGCGTGCAGCGCGCAAAGCCGCGGCGCCCGTCGGGCAGCGTGAAGAGCCGCTGGATCTCCAGATAGCAGTAGTCGCGGTTGCGCACGAGCACGTAGGGCGTCTTCATGGCGGACCAGCGGATGCCGATGAACACCGTGTTGTCGCTGGCGTTGTAGGGCGTGATCTCGTAGAGGATCACCGAGTGGAGCAGGTCCGGCGCGAGCTTGGTCTCGAGCTGCACGTTCGGGTGCTCGATGTCCACCTCGTAGAGCGCGAGGATCTCCTCGACCGACGCCTCGACCTGCGCGAGCCCGCGGTAGTAGTGGATCGACTTTTTGTGGTCCGACTTGACTTTGACCTTTTCGATGCGCACGCTGTCGAGCTGCTCCTCGTACTCCCAGAGGAGGCCGTCGCCGGCCGTCGCGGGCTCGCCGCTCGTGCTCACGAGGTCGCCGGCGCTGAACTTGAGCAGGTCGTCGCACGCCACGTTGGCCTCCATCTTGATCTGCTCCTTGCGCGACGCCGAGAGCGGCGGGCACCGGAACTTCTTGAACTTGACGGGCTGCTTCTTGGACATGATCGTACTATGGGAGGAAGCGGGGGGGGGGGGGGGGGGAATGCGCGAATGAGGGAGGGGGGAGAACCGATCCGGGAGGGGAGAACGATCTAACCGAGTCGACGGTGTGGCGGTGTGTCCAGGCGATGAGTTGGCGCGGGTCGTGTCGCAATCGTGCGGGGCGTCGGTTCTGTTCTCACGCCGACAGGTACGCGAGTGACGATCGTCGCGTACGCGCGGAACCGTTCTGGACCGATGGGTGGCGCGCGGTCACGCGTTGCGTTCCCTCGGCTTGCGCGGGAGGGGCGGGGTCTTGTCAATTGTGTTCTGCGCGAGAACAACTTGTCACTTCCCGCAGGGGCGGAGAACGTCGGTTCCGAGTTCCACGCACGCGGTGGCGGGGAAGAATCCACCTTGCTTGACAGGCGTTGACTGACTGCGGGGGCGAACCGCGGGAGAACACTCGGCCGGCGGCTAGGCGGATGGCCACGCCCCTTTCTCTTCCCTTCAAGCTGTCTCAGTCGGGTGGCCAAATCCAGAAGAAAGAGAAGGCGTCTGGTTTGTGGGGGTCGGGTGTTTGTACCGGCCGAAATGCACACTCTATTTACTTTCGTAGTTCAAAGCATCAAGGATTGCCTTCACCGCCTGGGTTTGCGGAAGTGAGTTATGATTTTGTGAAGGTTTTAATGGCTAAAACACCCGGGATCTGAAGAGGCACAGTCCCGTCCAAACGGCATGTTCCCACCTGGTGGAAGCCGCCAATGGATTCATGGATCCGACCTTCATGCAGTTCATGGGGTTTCTCACCACTGGCGCGAGTGGGTCGAAGCTTCCTGAAGACGCCTGCTCTGTGTATGCATGGTCACATTGATGTGCAAGCCACTCAGCCCACCCCACGGGATGCCAGGTGGGCTCCGGCTTCGTTGTGTCCTATAGAACGACAACCACGTGCTGGTGCGGATGGACACATGGGCCACAAGCTGCTGGCGCTGTGATGGATGATTCTGCTGATCACCAGCGGAATGATCACCAGCCTGGTGATCATTCTGTATACACAGTGCACTAGTATCCATAGATTCATCTGGCAGCTGGTCATCTTTTATGGATGGATCCAGATGTGTTCACTCGTCCTACGTCGTCCGGTCGTGGGTCTTTGCGTCTACATCTTGGCCTGGCGCTGCTGCTGGTGCTTGACCACGAGCGCATAGATCTCGTCAAAGCTCTCAAAGAGCTTGGTCTGGAACGTCTCGACAGGGAAGCGCTGGCGAGGGTTCAGTACTTCGCGGTCGAGCGGGTTCGCGTCGAACGACGTGATCATGAACGTGAGGAAGTCCGTCTCCGACCCGTAGCACACCCCGATACCATGCGGCACCATGGGGACGAAGCCGCCCCAGAGCCACGGGTAGCCAGATACATTGCTCGTGGACAGCACAAAGTTGCCCCCGCCGCCGCTCTTGGCGTACCCGGGGTCGCTGTACAGCGCATGCGGCTGCTTGCCAGCCATGAGTGCCGCGACCTGGAGACCCAAAAGGTGTCGGTCCACACCGGCACCCGTCAGCGCCGCAGTCGTGAGCTGCTTGTGCTTGTTCATGGCGCGCTGAAGCTTTTCGTGGACGACGTGGTCCGGTTGCTTGGCGCGCACCGCGTGCAGCCAGTCAACGACCTCGGCGCTCACCGAGCGGATCGTCTCGGTTCGGCCGCGCACAAACATGCGCGTGTGGGCACTCTCGTACGTCGGGACGACTTCGCCCCAGAGCTTAAAACCAGCGAGCTGGATGGCCATCTGCACAAAGATATCGGGAAAGATCTTGGCCTGCTTAAGCACCGCCTTGCCGTACTTCTTGTTGCGGATGATCATCGTGCGGAGCGAACACGCCGTCTTGTTGAAGTGCGCAATAGCTTTCGGGATCAAGGCCTTGACGCTGTCGGGGAGCTTCCACTTGAGCAGCTCCGGCGGGGGCAAAAAGTTCAGGCTGTGGTGGCGGCTTTCGATGAACGTCTCGATGCCACCGATGCGGTTCAAGTAGCGCTCACCCAGCCAGCGGTACATGGACTGCAGGATCGTCGCGTCGGCGTTAGCGTGCTCCATGTTGGCGCCGACCATGCCGTTGCGGAAGATCACATACTGGAAGCTCTTGTCGTACCAGCGGTTGCCGCAGCTCTTTGCAGCACAAAACTTGACGAGATCCGACGGGTTGGTTGGTGTCGTGTCGTCAAGGCAGATGCCGAAAAGACTTGACTGAATCTTGTCCAAGTTCTCCTTGTTGTAGCCAGTGAACGCAAGCATTTCGGTCCGTGCCTTGGCCCACTCGTCGCGGTTGAGCGAAGTGAGAGCACCGATGTAGCGATCGCCATCGTCCGTACCGAGGAGCGTGCTGGGCTTGAGCTCGTGGAGGTAGGCGCTATGTTTTAGGATATGGAGTAGCTGGGACTCCAAATCACCGATCGTCAATAACTCGTCCTTGTCGTCGTACACCGGCAGTACGAAGATGCGCCCTTCACACATGACGATCACGTGGCGCACAGTCGCTGGGTCAACGCGCTCAAAGTGGTCCGAAGGAGACCCTGGGATGCGGCAGGACGAGAAGAGCCGAGTGAACATGTTCATGCAAAGCGTGCGACCACCCATGGTTTCCGGGGCGATTTCCTCGCGCTTCAGATGCTCCAGGTATTCACATGTGTATCTACAACGCACACGAGAAACAGGTCAGATGATGCCCGAGAACCCTGCTACACAGCACGTGAGTGAAGCTCACCTGATCGTTTCGGCGGCACGGCGTGCTTGCGAGACTGGGCGATCAAAATCCTGGAACGACCCAAAACCCGAGACCATGCTGATGTACGGTGCGATAGGCGTTCGGTCGCTCAGGTATGCAGCGTACTCCCACCATTCCTCAAGCTAGCAGCACACAAGCCATCGGGTCAGTCTCACCGCCAACTGTGGATCGGTCGGCTCATGCCTGGCCGGGGGGACATCAGACTCACCCAATTCGGGAACTCCTCCGCGCGCTTGAGCAGCACCATCTGGAGCTGCTCGGCTTCACCACCGGGCTTCGCAAAGTCCTTCGCGAGCGCGGCCGTGCGCTGGAGCTCTTGCTCGCTGAGAAACGGCTTGAGCGACTCGAGGTACCGCGCGAGCGTGTCCTCCACCGCCGGCACGGGCAGGTGCGGCAGCGCCGCCTGGTGCGCAAACCTGGAGACGATGCGCGTCAGGTTTAGACCCCTCATACTCGTGAGCAGACAGAGGGGACTAAAACGTACGTCTTGGGCTGCGGCTTCTTCGTCTTGGTCATGGTCCGTCGTCCGTGCGTCTCGCGTCGCGATCTCCGAAATGCGTTTCCCTCACTCGCCGCCTCTCTGGTCGAGTGTTGCCATCAACGGATTCTGCGCATGCACGTTTCCGTCAACAAGCCGAGGAAAAACACAGTGGAAACACCCAGGTTCGATACCGATTAAGTACCGGTTTGAGATCGGTCAGCCAACTTCAACTTGAGTGGTGGTTCGTACTGTGACGAGCCATAATACAAGAGCGGCGTGACCGACGCCACGCGCGAGATCTTTGTCTCCTCGAGCAGGCAAAGCCGCACGAACGCGACTGCTGGTAGCGCGCGCTCTCCGCCGCCCATTGCGATGAACAGTCGACCGACCCCTCCGCTAGAGGCGCGCTCGTAGCCTCGTGAAGGTTCGTGGGGATCGACCCTAACGAGCAGCACTGTCATGGCTGCACTGTTCGACCCGCCACGAACAGGGCGGGCGCAACGGGAGCCTCTTCTCTAGCAAATCTTCCTTCAAGATGCGCGTGCCGGCCATACTCGCTGCGGTGGTGGCACTGATTGGACCGGCCTTGGCCGACCAGCCTCGCGGAATCGACTACCTCGGTGCCGGGTACGACCTCGTGTTTGGTAACCCAGGTGGAGCCGAGGATTCCTCGAGCGTCACCGACCCGGGCTTCCGTGTCCACATCGTGAAGTTCAATTGGTACGAGCTGCTTGAACACTACTTTCCAACTCGCGAAGGTACTGACGCTCAATTTGTGTAGGGCCCTGCAAGGGAATACATGCTCGGGGTTGGATAAGAACTGGACGTGCCCCGCGGAAGCGTCGGTCCTGCCGATGGCGAGTTGCCTCCAGCAGTCCTCATCAGATTCGATCTCGTCCACGAAATCTTTCCAACGTGTGCTGCAGAAGGACTGCTCTGTCGCTGCGTCTGTGAAAGGCAGCTACGGTGGCTTCAAGGCCTCTGCGTCGTTCAGTGGAAGCAAAGTCATGGCTTCAATGAAGGAGAAGATCACAAACGACAAGATCACGACGTTTCAAAGCAAAGCTGTCTGTGTTGACTACGTGGCGACGCTCAAGATGGGCATTTCTACCGTGTCGTTGGATGTTCTACCCGACTTTGCGGCTGCTGTAAACGAACTACCTTCCTCTTACTCGTCGTGCTTCCAGCTTGACTCGGTTGGCGGTCAATGCCCTCAGCGTGTGGACAGCGGGTTTGGTGACTTACCTCCTGTGCGAGTCGGTACGCGTCGTCTACAAACAACTGATGATAACGATGATGATGATGACGATGAGGCAGTGAATGACTGCGCGTGTGACTCGAGTGTCGTCAAGTTCTTCCGATTTATTCAGCTGTACGGCACACACTACACGACCAGGGTCGAGATGGGAGGCAAGATCATCCACCGTGTTGAGATCAAGGAGTCGGACGTCCAGACTCTCAAGTCTAAGAAAGTCGACATCGCGTACGGAGCGTCGATGAAAGCGTCGTACAAGTCACTGGGCGCGTCAGCATCTGCGTCAGCGTCGGTTAATTCTGCCAGCTCAGACGCTACGAAATCGTACAACTCGGTCATGAGTGTCGCCAAGAAGGAGATCAACATCAACATCGGCGGTAGCCCGAACGACGATTGGCGTCTCTGGGCTACAACAACCTCGACTGACCCTATGCCCATCCGTTACCGTCTCAGCTCGCTGGTGGACCTTGTGAACCGGGTGGATACTCGGAAGGGGCCTCTGTTTGAGCAGGCGGTGGCCGACTACATCGCTGCGTACGGCAAGACGCTGACGTTTGACACTGTCACGCAAGCAAACGTTATGTTCGTCGAGATTCAGTATTCATTACTTGTTGCCAAGATCACATCGGCAACCTTTCGCGTGATGATCGGTGTCAAGGGCGATATGATCCCTGCGAGTGTCACCGTTACGAGTGCGACTGGGTCTTTCCGTGTGGCCGTGCCTGCCAAGTACCAGATAAGCTTCGACGCCTTCATTGGCAATGTACCAACCACGCTCGAGTTCGTGTCCGGGGTGTTTCCAGCGAAGGCGCTGATGGAGGCGGGGCGGGCACAGCACACGAATCACCACCAGACTCACTGGATCAACATGGAGGCGCAGCTGGCGATGAAGAAGAAGAAGAAGAAGGCTGTGGCCGTGACCTCGACCGCGAACGCTGCGTACTTCAACACCATCCAGCCGTTCGCCGTCATGTCGGACAACTCGGTGCTACCGCTCGACGACCAGTATGCCGGCAAGCTGCTCTCCACGGGATCGCTCTGGCCCATCAACCCGATGGAGTAGAAGCTTGCGCGCACCTCTCAGAAGCCGTGCAATGGGTACAGCATATAGCAGAGGTGTACATATTCATCAACAGAGGTTTTCCGTCTTACCAACTTCAAGTCCTAGTTCATAACGCATTGTTTTGCCAAACAACGTTCCTAACTTTCCTGGTTTTTTCTGCCCGTCTCGCACACTTCATGGGGGCAGTTCGACGGCCGGACCCAATCGTGCAAGCGACCCGGCGACATCTCACTTCGTTCCTGTGGGCGGCGGCGCGACCACAGTGCGGGCGGCAGGATCGCTTCGCTTCTCCCCCCTCGCGTGTGACGACCCCCGCCATGGACACGCTGCAGAACGTGTTCCCGTATGTGCCGCCGGAGGCGCTGGAGCGAGTGGTGCGTCGTGTGTGTTCCAGGATACCCCGAAACGGCGTGGTGGAACCGAGGCGTCTAACAGAAGTTGGTGCGGGATGTGTGTGGACAGCTCGACATTTGCGACCAGAGCGTCGAAGCCGCGTCCGACTGGCTGCTCGAGAACGACTGGCACGACCTCATGGACGATGATGCAGCAGAACAGGACGAGGATGCAGATGCGGAAACCGCTGCGCCGAACGGAGGTGCGGATGATGACGAAGGCACGAACGGTGTAGTTAACGGCCACATCGCGCATAACCAAGCTGCAGTTCGGGAACGTGGGGATCGCCATGGCGTGGTGGTCACCGCTGCGGCGGCTACCCGCAACTACATCTCGCGGGCACTTTCCTCTGGATCTGTCGTATCCCCAGGTTCGAACCACAGCGATCAACCAGGACTGACGATGGCCGTGTCGACTGGATCAGCAGCAGCGCATGTCATGAACGGTCATTTTGGAGCTCCGGGGGGTGCGCCTGATGTTGGTGGCGCTGGCGGTGGATTTGCCTATCGTCCCCATCACCTCCATCATGACCGCCTTGGGCGCCACCACCACCACCATCGTCACCAGCGGGATGACGGCGCTGACCGCGAATACGATTCTGCCGGAGACCCAGATGCAGACAGTGAAGATGGCGAAGGAGAAGGTGAAGAAGATGAGGATGATGAGGACGAAGATGACGAGGACGACGAAGATGACGAGGATGGTGACGGCAACTCGTTTTACGACTCTGGAGACGAGTCGTATTACCACGGCTCGTTACCGCAGCTCACAAAGCGCGTGAAGGTCACACGCGACCCCAAGGTCACGGATGTGGAGAGCAGCGAGTACTTCTGGGTGTCTTTTGACGATCGCATCATCCCAAAGACCCTAATTGGTGGGTTATGCGTGCAATCTCACGACATTTGGAACGGGATATCACTGAACGATCGTGGTGGTGCTGTAGAATTGCTAAACACAACGCTCACCAAGTTGGCGCACAGTTCTGTGACGCTGTTGAACAAATCCTCCAAGCACGTTACTGAGGTTAGTGAGCCGACTTGTGGAGGATAGTGCAGCCCACAATATTCTCATCACTGTGTCCTCTTTTGCAGCAAGAAGCCCGCAAGCACCTGAAGTCGATTTTGGGCCACGCGGATGAAGTAATGCCCCAGCAGCACGTCTCAAGCGTTGAAAATCGTATTCGCCCAGGCGGCATCCTAGCTCGGATATTGAACGGATCCCCACCCGATGCGACTTCAGAAGATCAAACTCACGCTGGTCAAAAGAGGAAGCGCGTGGATGAGTCAACAGCGACGTCACCCCAAGGGTTTTTCGTGAGTGGGAATGGTTGCCTTGTTCTGATGGATGTCAGGACTAAACGTGTGATTTGATTAGGCTCACTTCTTCTCGATCAACGATTTGGATATGGTTTGGCGGTCAATCCTTCACGCACATCTCTTCAATAGGCGCTTTGGTGATGTCGTTGAATTCCACACGGCAGCTTCCGGCATGTACGTTCATCGTTGTCGGTCTCCCAATCTGGAATCCTTTGACTGATTCTGTGCATAATAGCAGGTTCTCGAAGCGCGATTTTGACGAACTCATGCACATCTACACAAACCTGTCTTCGTCATCTCGGCCTGGCGCACTGAGTGGATCAAATCTTGCCGGACTTCGTTGTTGTTTACTGTTACCGTGTGAAGCGTCCGAAGACGAGATTTTTCGCGTGGGCAAGCATCCACACACTCTGCTCAAGATCCAGGGAAGTCTGTACTACCGCACGCTTGACGTCCAGCTAGACGATGATGCAACTTGCATTCGTGACAACAACCCCGCTGACTTGCTGAATGAAGATGGAAAACTCAGCGAGGAATCTTTCCGCCGCTTTGCGCGGTACAGAATTAAGAAAGAGGAGGTACGTGCCGAGGTTTCTACCTGCCTGTGGCTCTGTTGTATCTGCTCACGTGCAGCCCAAAATTGGTGCGGGGACTTGGATGTGCAGGTGGAAGCCATCGACAAGAGCGAGAAAGAAGCGCTCGGTCCGGATCATTTCCTGGCGTACCAGCAGCAACGGAAGGTCGACCATTGCCTGCAGCATCTGGAGAAGAGCGCGTGGGTCCAACGACTTTCAGGCTGACCCCAACGATCTCAACGTCGATGTTCGCGCCGCCAGGTGACGCACCGAACATCGCGGAGCAGCAGCTAGGTGTGTGTCTGCATGCGGTTCTGAAAATGAGTCGCGCGCAACTGATTGGCTAATAAGATGGCTACGTTCAGTCCGTCCGGATAAACGTGATGGAGGATGGGACGTATACTGTCACCCATTCGTTGTATAGCTTCCGGATACGTGATTGGGAGAGAGTGGCGATTAGGGCTCTGTGTTCAATCGAACCTGCACCACCTGCTCTCATTGTGCAACTGCACTCTGGCCACTTTGTACGACTGTCTGAAGTTTCATGGCGAAAGTTGTTGAACGAGGGTGAGCCGGGATCAAGTGACCGAGTGCGCCCAGACGACACAGCGGCGGTGGATGGGACAGAAGAGAGACCTCACCTCCAAGAACGAGGCGTCTGCCTGCACTCCCGCGCGTGTGTGCTTCCGCTCCAGCACTCGAGCGCACGCGTGTGCTCAGCGCAACTGGCCGATCGTCCCGTCGGCCGCGTCACCGCTCCGCCGGGAAAGCTCCGCCGGTCCTGTCCGTCTTGCGACACGGGGAAACCGCGGCGACCCGAGAAGGCTGGATTCCCGCCAACACCATACTTCGGATCGGTCCGGTGATCGGCACGTGTTCGTCCCAGAACTGTTCTTCCGCTCGGCTGGCGTAGGGCCGCGACCTCGGAGCAGGGGTTTGGAACGGGGATCCCAGAGCAGAGAGCGCGTTGTCGCCAGGTGGTGCCCCCCGCAGTTGACCCGACGGGAGCAGGCGGAGAACAGCCTGCTGTCCCAGAGGACGCGAGTGGAAGCGAGCGGAGCAGAGGGGAGAGGAGGTTCAGATTGACACGACCGCGATGCTGGCGCGCGTGTACCACAAGAAGAAGAAGCGCCCATTGCTGCTGACCGAGGCCGGGGAAGGCGGCGCCCAGTACCAGCAGCAGCACGGCGGAATGCCGCGGCCCACCATGCAGCAGCAGCCCCCTTATGGCGGGGGAGACGGAGGAGGGTACGCGGTGCACTCTCCTCCGCTGCCCCCGCCACGGCAGTCGTCGCGTACTCACTCGTCCCGGATATCCCGCGCGTTTGGCGGAGGAGGAGGCCACGACGATCGGAGAGGCGGGTTCGACAAGGAGCGCAAGAAGTCGGCTGGAGGGCTTGTGAAGAAAGTGTTCGGCGGAGGAAAGAAGAACCACGGCGGAGGAGACGCCGGCGACTACGGCAGGTACGGTCCGCCAGCCCACGGACCCGGAGGACAAGGAGGAGTAGGAGGAGGCGTCATGTACAGTGACGACGACGAGTGTGAGTTTGACGACGATGCCGGCGACTACGACGAAGAGGATGAGGAGCCGCAGCTGATGCGCCCGCGACGGCGCTTCGTGCGCTCGGGGCTGACGACCTACGAGCAGATCATCTCGAAGAACTCAATGGGCCGCCGCTTTAGCCGCCGCTCGTACATGCAGCCGTCGATCACGAGCGTCCCGAGTCCTTGCAAAACCGACGGGAAGGACTTTCCAGGGGCCGCATCTCCTGTTAAAGGCGTCGTCACGGTGGACAAGGAGAACTCGCCGCATGCTGGGAACATGGACCCCGCGAGCGCCGAGAACTCTACTGGGAGGGGCATGTCCTCTCTCTCCAGTGCGCTGCAGGACGTCATCAACAGCCGCCCGACGGCGCTCAAGAGTGTTGTCGATCCGAGCGCCGCCCCGCCGCGCGTGCAGCGATCCTTCGTGGTGGAGCAGACGGCAGATGGGAACTACTTTGTCGCTTCTAAACGCGTGCCGTCAGGACCCACCCGTCAGACCATGGATGATTCGTTTATTGGGATGAATCGCCAGTTGCACGACCAGTATGGCGGTGGTGCCGTGATGGGACCGCCAAGTGGACAACCGTACGGGCAGCCCAGCGCAGGGAACCCAGGTCGCCGCTCGGAGATGGACTTCATGTATCGCCAGAAGTGGGGCACGACGTCCGCGTTGTCGGCTGCGTCTGGCTCGTCCGGCTCGACGCCCGGATCAGTGACGACTTCAGCCGCGTCGATGCTGTCAATGAGCAAAGCCGGTGTTCGACGCCGTCTAAGTGGAGCAGAGGCCGCGCCGTTTGTGCCCCTCGGAGGCGACAGCATCAGCACTGCCCCCACCGCCATGGCGTCGGCTGCGCCGAGGTTACGTCGGTCGTCCAGCGCCAGCAAGATTGCGGAAGTGGCGCTCTCAAATCAAATGGGCAGCATGTATGTGGACGAAACGCGGGGTCGGAGCCGTTCAAGATCGACAGATGGACTGATGCTACCGGTAATGCCACTACGGAAAGACAGCGCTGCGATCCTCCTCCAACGTGGGTCATTCGAAGACGTAGACGCGCTGCCCATGACCATGGACGACCTCATCGAGCGGAAGCCTTCGATCGACAAGGGTCCTATGACTATGGACGAGTTCATGTTTGACAAGCCCGCGCCACCGCCGCCACCGCCGATGCTGCAGCGAAAAGGTTCAAACGGAAAGTCCGGGCGTAGCAAGCGTGGAAGCAAACCCGACAAGGATGACGAAGATGAAGAAGACAACGTCATGAATCGATCCTTCCGGAATCTGAAGGATGTGGATGCGCTCAAGCGTAGTCGCTCGCTAGAAGACGAGGAGAAGGTCGTTACCACCACCGAAGAGACTGAGACGGAAGAAGAGTACCCAGATTACGCAGAGGAGCGCGCAACCGACGATCTCGGAAGCAGTTATGAGGACGAGTCGGCTGTGCGCACGAGCAACATCACCGACTTCCTCGGTGGATTCAAGAGCCGGAACTCGATGAACCGCAACTCGTTGGCAGGGCGCAATTCGCTCGGTCGCAACTCGGTCGGCAAGAACGATTTCGTCTCGCGAGCTGCGCGGTCACTTCGCAACAGCCGCAAAGTCGCGCTCGAGACGGCCAAGGTATCCTCGGAGCTGTCGCGTAAGCTTCGCGAGGCCCGAGCACGTGTGCCGCACGATCTGCGGGGCGATCCTCCCGCTCCGGCGAAGAAGCGAAGCGGCTTCCGTGGCCGTGACGGCAAGCGTGTGCGGTTTGACATGACGCGGTACGTGCGCGAGTTTGAGGTCATCGAACCGGAAGTGAGCGACGATGAAGTGCAGCGCTGGGCGCAGCGCGACAGCGAGCAGGATGATGAGGACGAGGACGACGAGGATGAGCACAGTACGGACGACGACAGTGCTGACTTTGGTGTGCCCGTGCCTGGCGCTGTGTTGGCCGCCGCGATGACAGACGCGAACGCGTACTACTCGAACGCAGGACTCAACTACACGTATCCGTCCCGTTTTTCGGCCGGCCGACATAGCACCCAGGAGGCACGACCTCCACTTGGCCGTGCGAGCATCCAGGAAGATAAGCGTGTGTCTGTCGTGAGCCGTCGATCGAACGCCCACCAGTTCGAGGTGTTCATGTGAGCCTCCGGTTGGCATTGTTCGTCCACTCCCGTCCTCGCGCGTCGCTGATCACTTTCAAGAAAGCTGCTATTTATCTGTTTGAGAGCCCCCTCTTGAAGTAAGCGAGTCGACCACAGCGACACCAGCACGGCTAATTTCACGCCAAATGCATGCTGACACGCATGCATGAGCGCGTCCGCTTGCCGGGCGTCAAGAGCCGAACGGTGGACTCGAGTTGGCCCCTTCCCTAATTGCGAAATAATACTATAAATGTTGTTGGTCGTTTGTGAAATTTGCGTTAACATTCTCTTATAACAGTACAATATGGAATCAAAACCCGGGTCGAGTCCATGAACGGGTCTAGACCCGGGTTTTGGCGAGCGGATGGCTTCACGTCTCGCGTCGAACGGAACAAGTCTTGGAACAGCTTTTGGTTCCAATCGGCACGCAACGTCAGGTCGCCCCCCTTCCGGTCACCTCGGCTCCCCGGAGCGGAGAACATTCTCCTCCCGGTGCCCATGGCGGCCCACGTGGCGCCCAACGCGATCTTCCGCTTCAAGCATGAGGCGCCGACGGCCACGCAGGACGAGTCGCTCTGCGTGGCGCTCGTGGACGCGGTCCAGGCCACGATCGCCTCCATCACTGCCACGACTGGTGGCAGTGCCAGTGGCAGTGCCAGTGGCAGTGCCAGTGGCACCAGCGGCCAAGCGTCCGCCGAGCCGTCCGCAGCGGCCACCGACGGCGCGCGCGCGCGTCTCCACTTGGATCCGCTGCTCCAGGACCGCGCGCTGCCACTGGGCCAGTTCTCGGCGCGGGACCGCGCGTTCCTGGCGGCCGCGAGCGCGCAGCTGGCGCCGCCCGCGGACGTCCACACGGCCACGCGCGGCACCGTGTGGACCGCGCGTTGGTTCCCGCAGTACGCGGCTGCGCTCCAGTTCGAGTGCGTCTCCGTGGACGCGCTCGCGCTCCGCGTGGTCGCGCTGGACGGGTGGGAGCGCACGCTCCACTTCCCCGCGCCGGGCGAGTGCGTCCACAGCGCCGTGCCCACCAAGCACGCGCTGATCCACTGCGGCCGCGTGGACGCCGCGCTGCGCGGCCACGTGCTCGCGGCGCTCGACCACAAGCTGGACGAGGCCGCCAAGCGCACGGGCAGCAGCCGCAGTGCCAACAACAAGAAGGAGACGCCGGGCCACCAGAAGACGCCGCCGTTCCTCGCCGCCATGGTGCGCAACGCCGTGGACGCGGCTGTGACCAAGCAGGACGCGGGCGACCGCCATTTGCCACGCGGCGGCATGACCGACGTGGGCAAGCACACGGGCGGCGAGGCGCGCGACACGTGCTGGCCGCTGGTCGCGGCCGCGCTGCGGCAGGCGCTGCCGGGCAACGCCGAGCTCTTCCCGCGGTTCGAGATCGCGCTCTTCTCGCGGCTCCTCACCGACGAGCTCGCGACAGTGCGCAAAGTGCTCGCCACGAGGGGCAACTTCCTGCCGCGCGCCAAGGCCGTCTCGGAACCGCTCGACCGGTGCGTGCTCATGCTGGACGCGATCGCGCAGCGCATGCTGGCGCTGGGCGACCGCGGCTTTGACGGCGCGCCGATGGAGGAAAAGTGCCGCCAGTGGCGCCTCGACATCGACACGCTCGCGCAGAGTTGGAGCGACGTCCACAAGAGCTGCTTCCCCATGCCGACGCCCCAGGAGCTGCGTACGCTTCGCGACTCGGCGAAGGCGACGTGGCCGGTCGACGCGCCCGCCGTGGTCGACTTCTCCTCCACCAGCACCGACTCGGCCGACGTCCGGAAGACCGTTCTCGCCACGGTGCTCCACTACGAATTTGTCGAGCCAGCGTCGTGTACGACGGAAAGCATTCTGGAGGACTACAAGGTCGCCAACGTGTCGCAAGCGACGTACAAGCAGCTGGCGTCGCTGCGCGCGATCGAGAGGTTTCTCTATCGTGCGTCCACAGGCCTGCCCAAGTCGGCGAACGGCAGCACGCTGACGCCGTACGGGTACTACCTCCTCGTCGACTGGTACAAGACAAACATGGCCGCTGTGACGAAGCTCGCCAACTACGATGAGATCGCACGCGTCAAGTTACAGAGCAAGTATTTGCTGCTTTCGTACATTGCGTTCAGCTTGTCGCACCTCCGGGCCTGTCGTGACTTCCCCATCTTGAAAGAGTACAAGATCGCGCTGGACTGGCAGCGCCTGGACGTGTGCGTACTGGACGAGGCGGCGGCCAGAAAGGCGCTGCTCGCGGTGGCGCAGTACATCCGCTCGTTCAACAGCAACTGCTCCGGCCCGGCCGTATTCGACTTGGGCGACCACGAAAGCACGAGAAAGCTTGCGCGCCACATCGCTCCGACGCTTGAAAATCTCACTACTTCGTACGAGGAGATCACGCGCACATGGAACGAACATGTTGATGGACTTTGGGACGCGATCCAGCGGCGCAAGACCGAGGTGTCCCAGCACCGACGCGAGATGAAAGAGTTTCAGGCGAGCATCCAGCACTACCAGGCACTGCTCGACGACGAGGTCGAGCGGCTCGAGGCACTGCGCGACGAGGAAGGAGAGGAACAACCGAACCATTATACCACGTGGGACGGCAGTGTTCGGTATGGCCCAGCCCCGGTGCAGAGCAACCTCACACGCGAGTACAAGAACAAACTTCGGTCGCTGCAAAACGCAGTTGCCAACAAGCGCGCCATCATCAAAGGTTTGGTTGCTATGCCCGAGTTTGCTGTGAGCCCCCTCCCAGCCGAGCGCTTGGATGCACTCGAGGTGCTCTTCTACCTTGAAATGCCGTTCAACATCGACCTGGTCGCTGAGCTCTCTGGTCGCGCACAAAATGCGCTTGGCCCAGTGAGAAGTGCCGTCAAGTCACTCATCGGGACATCGCCCTCGTGCAGTACAGACTGGATGACATACTTCTACCAGCGCAAGGGAGCGTCAACCTTGCAGCCGAAGGTAAAATACCTTACCGCGTATCCAGGAGTGCTCGAGCCACCCAAGAAGTCGTACGGGCAGACGAGCATCGATCGCGTGGGCTCGCGCCAATCATTTGTGAAGACTTGTGCTTGGTTTCCGGACGTCACCGGTACCGAGCTACTGTGGTGCGATTCGGACAGCACGTTTATCAACCCCTTTCTTATCAAGCACGAGCTGTCGCGCGCCCAGTTCACAGCAACCGTTCCAGCCGTCGACGGGGACGCCTCCAACTATCAGTGGATGAACAAGTACCCTGGTGGGCAAGACCGCTCGAATCTTCCATACGCGAAGGCCGACGACGCGGGTGAAGCCATCAAGGATTTTCGCGCGTTCCTGTGTCTTGGTGCGATACGCGTGTCCCCACTTCAGCAGATCCGCAAGATCTTCGCTGCGGTCCAAGACGACGCGATTGACTGGTCAAAGCCACTTGTCGGAACGGTCGTGCGCCAGGCACTCTTCCAGGTCGGTGAGCTAACGGACGCCACGGTACCCCAGCTACTGTGGCATTCCGACTTGTCCCAGGCGATGTACACCTCGATCATTGTGTCTGCGCTACGGGAGCTGCTCAAGCGCGTCGGCGCGTCGCCTCGTCGATGGAGCTCGGTACCACTTCTGGCAGACATCGTCGGGTTCATGTGCGATGTGACGCCGTCGGCCTTGGGGCTACGCGCTGAGCTTGCCCAAATCGCCCGCGCGTGGGCGGCAGAAGTGCGCGGCGAGTGGCAGGTTGGTGTGCCACCAGCCGAACAGGCCGAGTTGCGTGGGCGCGAGTGCCTCCTATACGGGTATGCAATCTTGTGCTTCCGCCTTGGCCCGTCGCTGAGCGTCACTGACTGCCAAGCGCTTTGTGAGCTGGCCGTCCTTTTCCACAACTCGCAGCTCTTTGCCGGCGGTAGTTCACTCTACGACACGATCCGCAAGACCGAAATGAGTGTCCAGGAAATCATGGCCGACCGTGTGACCGAGCTCGTGCAGTATGTTTCAAAACGCCCGAGTGAAATCCTGACGCCGGTATGCCAGGCCGTGAATGCGCTCATTCCGTCCGGCATGAGTTGGTCTCGTGTCGCGGTCAATTCGACGGTTGCTGGCACCATACCTAGCTGCTTCGAGGCCACACATTCTACTACCGGAACCCACTACCTCATCAACCTCTTCACTGGGTCAGTGCTTTCCGATGGTGCCCCGCCAGGCGGTCTGCCGAAGGAAGTTCGGGTACTGCCCAAGTATGTCCAGCTTTTCGGCGACCAGGACTTCGAAGTGACGGCGTCCAAGCACGGCGTATACGCCGCTGTACAGGCATTCCGCGGGTATCTGTACCGGTTCCGTGTCATAGGCCAGGAGCTCATCGTCGAAGAAAGCCATCCAACCGAGTACAACTCCGCTTCGGGTGGCCTCCAGTTCTGCCGCCACACGTGGGTCACTCAGTTTGCCGCGCATTTTCCCGCTCGACTCGTCGAACTGTACTCGCATTGGTATTGGCACAAACAGCGATGCGTTCTGCTGCGTCCGAAGGTGGCGACAAAGAAGGAAGTATCTTTTGTCGTCAAATTCACGGAGGATAATACTGTGCAGTGCTTTCAAGTGCCCCGAGTGGATCAGTCGCTCTCGCCCAAAGATATTCTGGAGCGCATCGCCTCTCAAACATACAAGCACTTTATCGCTCCGGACGCTACACTGAAGCAAACTCTTTGGAAATTCGAACAAACGGAGTTCACACACTTCCTCCGATCCCCATCACCGTCGAACAAGATCGAGATTGAGTTGCCTCGGTATGGGCTTCGGTTCGTCCAGACCGCAAACGGCTCCACGATGAGCTCGGTGGAGTTCAGCGGGTACGTGTTGAGCCCCAACCAGCAGCTTAACGACCAGTTGTGTCGGTTCCGCCGATATTTGGTGCTCGAGAATGCAAGCGGCGACTGTACGAACCCGCGACGCAAGCTCTTGATCCCTGCAGGCTGTGTTGTGGAGTACGACGACGGCCTTGTTGGCACCAAGCTTCCTTCAGCTTCCTCGGCGACCATTTCAGTCAGCGTTTTCGATACCCACAACCGCTTTGGACTCATGACCGCCGAGTCAATGGAGTCGAGACTCCAGCTTGCATCGTTGTATACAGCGAGTGGGAACCTGGTCCTGTGGCCAGCGTTTCAGATGACAGGCGGTGAGGCAGCGATGGAAGTGTTACGAGGATGCCTACCAACTCGTCCATTCTCTCAAGAAGCCATTGAACATCTCCAGACTATCAAGAAGTTCGGTAGCAGACACACGCCCGCTCTCGCGCTGCTCGTGACGTTACTACTCACCAAGTCGCGTCGTCTCCAGTTTTTGTTCAATCACTCTCAGGGAGAGCAAAGCGCTACTACCCCCACGTCAGGCAAGGGAGAAGACTGTAACGACGAGCTCGACGAGATGGCAATGACCGCAAGCTCATCTTTTCCGGAATACGTGCTACGCCGGGGGTTGACAGTTGCTGAGGAATGGGATCTGCTTGGACCGTCTTCGATGCACCATCTCTCACAAGAAGTGTACCGCCAGTCTACGAGCGCGTCCATTGAGCTACTGGCAATCCCAGTGGAGCTCGATTATGTCCACCAAGAAGAAGGAAAGCTGCTGCAGCTGCTGAGCGTCACCAACACCACCAAGTCCCACAAGGCTACGAACTTCCCGCTGTCGGAATGTGGGTCCAACAAAACGAGCACAGGCATGATGGCGGAGCTTAAGGACAGTTGGCGCGTTCATCACGGACACCCGGACGGAGCGCTGCGAGAATCGCTTGCTCACGTGAAGACAGTCGTGCGCGCGAGCCTCGATCGTGTCACGGGGAAGCGGGAGCTGCTAATCAAGTATCTTCAGGATGGCGTCTCGTCGACCCGAGCAGGGTGGAGGGAGCGTCTTCTCACAAGAGTCAACCGCGCCCCAACGCTGACGATCGCGGATATCGCTCGCTCGGTGCTGGACGATGAAGTGTTGCTCCATTTTGCCGCGACACTCAGTACATCCAGTCGCGCTCGCTTCAAGAAGGCAGCGCTGCTCTTCTTGCAGTTGTGTGTGCTCGAAGACAAGCTCGAACGTATCCTTAGCCGGGCAGATGCCAAGCCCCCTCCGCCGGTCGAGTATTTCGTGGAAGAGCTCGCGTGCGTTCGCAAGTGGAAGCCCGCCGAGCACCCGTACTGGCTGGTGTTTGAGATGGAAGGACAATTGCAGATCCGACCGGAGCAGTACATCATCGCGCGCCACCTGATTGACAACCCGGGGAGTATCTCGCAGCTGAACATGGGGCGGGGCAAGACGCGCGTGATCTTGCCCATGCTCTTTTTGTACTACAGATACAACGAGACCGGTCGGGTTGTGCGCAGCCACTTTCTGTCACCCCTGCTCAGTGAGACGCGTCAGTTCATGCACCGTGTGCTTTCGTCCGGTATGCTCCGTCTACCATTCGTGGAGCTGCCGTTCCATCGAGGCGTGGAGATTGGCCTGAGAGAGGTGCTGCTGATGCGCGAGGCGGTCGACGAGGTGAAGCAGAACGGCGGCTTCTTGATCATGGCCCCCGAGCACCGACTCTCGCTCGAGCTGAAGCGCCAGGAGCTCAAAAACTCGGAGGTGGAACGCAAAGATGCCATTTGCCAGGCGCTTGATGCGCTCATGGATCCCGCCCAGTACATCGATATCTTTGACGAGAGCGATGCGTTGCTACACCACAAATACCACCTTGTATACGCTGTGGGAACGCCGGCGGTCCTGGATGGCGGGTCAGCTCGCTGGCTCGGCGCGCAGGCGTTGTTACGGGTGCTCATGAGCTCGAAGAGTACTCGCGTCGCCGAAGTGCTAAAGCAGTCACCCGACCTGTATTGTGTGCAGCACGAGTACGCCGAACGCCGGGGAGCTTACAATGGGTTCCGATTGAATGCTGCGATCGAAGCCACGAAGAAGAGCCGCATAGCGCTGAAGAAGGCGCTACTGGAAGATCTCATCGACCAGGCGCCCTTTGAGATGACGTGGCTTCAGACGTTTGCGAGCCGAAACCTGACGACCCGTGCCTTGCTCATCCAAGCGATTTGTGATGGCAGCGTGGCGGCGGATGCAGTGCTGAAGCTCATATCCTCGGGGATTGAAACTGCCAAACCGCAGCTGCTAGCGCTTCGCGGGCTGCTCGCGTACGGCGTGCTGGAGAGCTGTCTGGAGAAACGTAATCGAGTCACGTTTGGGCTTCCCGACCCGGGCACACGCGCCAAGTCTCTGGCGATCCCCTTCACGGCCGCCGACCTGCCTGCCGAGCGGTCCGAGTTCAGCCACCCGGATGTGAGCATCCTACTCACGCTCTTGGCCTACTACCACTCCGGACTCACAGACAAAGACATCCACAAGGCCTTCGATGTGCTCTTGCGGCTCGACTACTCGGAGCGGAACCGATACTACGACGAGTGGTTCCAGTCCATCGAAGCCAAGGTCGATGCTCGGCACCGCGTTATGCTGAGCAAGCTCGACCACATCAGTCTCGACAACGCTTTCCAGTTCTCGATCGTCTGTGACGCGTACCGGTATTCGACAGAGTTCATCAACTTCTTCTTGAACCGCCTCGTGTTTCCTCGTGATACCAAGCAGTATCCGGAGAGGCTCTCACGGAGCGCGTGGGATCTCGTGCGTGGTCCCCGGAACATCGGCTTCTCGGGCACGAACGACACGCATCGCTTGCTCCCGGTTGCCGTAACCCAGCGCGAACCGGACGAGCCGTCTTTGCGCGGCACGAACGGCAAAATGATCGATCTTCTGCTGACGTCCACGATCGGCTACGTGCTGCTAGAAGACAAGACACGATCTACGCAAACCGGAGGAGAAGCCGCTACTGAAGGCACCTCGAAGTCCATGTGGCAGCTCCTGCTACTCCAGGCGCTCGAGAAAAAGTGCCTCGCGATCATCGATACGGGTGCGCTCCTTGCGGGTGTCGCGATCGACGCAGCTGCAGAGTTTCTGATCCAAGAACCTTCCTTCAGCGCTGCTGGTGTGACCTACTACGATACGCGCAAAGAGTACGACTGCTGGGTTGTGCTCGAGAGGGACCGCCAAGTGTTGCGGCCTCTCAAGACGTCCTCACTGCATGAGCGCGACACATTCGTGATCTTCGATGAGGCGCGTTCGCGCGGCTCCGACATGAAGCTGCGCGCTGATGCAATTGCGATGCTGACGCTCGGACCCAACATCACCAAGGACAAGTTGATGCAGGGCGCAGGGCGCATGCGTCAGCTCGGGCGCAACCAGCAGCTCTGGCTCACGAGCACCGTGGAGGTGCGCAACAGCGTCTTGCAGCTCGCCTCAACGTCGGCGACATCGAAAGCCAAGTCGAGCAACGACGGGGAGCTCAAACTCGTCGACGGCCTGAACTGGGTGATGGAGAACACGCAGCAACAGTGCACACTCGGGCTGCTCGAGTGGGCGCAGAACGGTATCCAGTTTTGCGCCAAGGACATCGACCCCGCTAACGAGTTACAAGCCGAGGACTGGACGCTTCTGAGCCAGTACAACAGCGCGCAGACAGATGAGCTGATCTACGACATCGTGCGCCAGCGCCTGGATCTCGTGGTCGACCGCAACGCCGAGACGATCGAGGCGCAGTCCAAGCAGCGCAACGACCAGTTCGACCGCGTCTTCGACCGTATCGACGATCGCGCGTTTACGTACGGCTACGAGGACGAAGTGCACGTGAGTTCGTACGGCGAAGAGTGTGAGCGCGAGCTGCAGGTCGAGGAGGAAGAGGAAGTCCATTCGGAGGAGAAGGCACCGTCCGTCCTGCCGGTGGCCGAAGTCGCGTGGGACGCGTCCAGCATTTTCAAGGCCAAGTCCGCGATCGAGGTAGTCACCAAGGGCGTGGCCATCTCCAATCTGCGCGACGCCGCGTTGCAATGGATGCACCCGAAGACTTGCGCCACTAATATCGCGTGGGCGCTCGCGAACGTGTTTGCGACGTCCAACTTTTGGACGACCGTCAAGCCGCCGGCGCTCGGCGCCTCGGCCAAACAGACCACCAACGGCACAGGCTACCTGCGTATGTTTGACGTACTCGTCGTGTTCAAGGACTGCTCGGTGCTCGCGCTCACGGACCTCGAGGCCGACGCGCTGCTACGCGCGATCGCGACAGCGCCGTCGCAGACGCGCCATTTTTGCGTCGTGCAGCTCACCTTCGCGTGCCGCGCGGTCGCCTCATTCGGCTCATTGGCCTCCGTGCAGTTCGTGCCCATGTCAGTAGCGTCAAACACGTTCTCTGCCGGCCGCGGCGACGCCATCCCCACGCACGCGCTCGTGGCGTGCTGCCTGCTCAACGGCGACACGCAGTTCGATGCCATGAACCAGGACAAGCTCGTACGCGAGAGCCTCAAGCAGCTGCTGCGGCACCTCCGGCTGCGCGAGCTCAACCTCCAGGCATTCATTGAAGTGCGGCGCTTCCCGCAGCGCTGGACGCGCTCGCTTCTCCACCACGTCGCCAAGGAAATGGATCTGAGCGACCTCCACTAAATGGCCGCATATTCCACATAATGTGATATAGAGTGTAGCCATATCGTTGATCATAATGGATCCAACTCCCTTCAAGACCCAATATTTGTGTGTTTGGGTTATTGGTGGACTGCCGCTCGAAAATCCATGTCACTTTGCCATCTCCACCACACACGCGGAAAATGGTGCAAGTGGCGCGGCTTCCGGCGCTGCTGCGGCGCGCGGGCGGCGTCTCCGGCGGCGCGTTCGCCTCGTCTCAGCTTCCCCACGTCATGGCGGTCAGCGCGCTGTGCGGCGCGGCGCCCGTGTGGCTCCAGAGCGCGCGCCACATGGGCCGCGGGCCGACCATCCAGGGCAAGAAGAACGCCACGGACGCGGTGCGTGGACGAGGCCGCTTTCCCACGATGCGATTTGTACTGCATTGATGACATCGATAGACTTAACGTTTGTATGCGTGCGTATGCCATAGAAACGCACGGCGATGAACCACAAGCTCGCGCACGAGCTCGCGATCGTGTCCAAGATGGTGCAGGGCGACAAGGAGAACGTGGTACGTTTGCCAGCCGTCCGCCGTGTGGGCTCCTCCCGTGAGAGAGCTAATGTGTGATTGGGATGTTGCTACTGAACTACAGCGCCTGCAGTCCGTCATCTCCAAAGCCAAGGCCGCGAACATGCCCAAGGACAAGATTGACGCGGCCATCAAGCGCGGTGTCGACAGCAAGGACGCCATGAACGCCGAGTCGGTGCTCTACGAGGCCTCGGGCCCGGGTGGCAGCGCACTCATGGTGCGTTTCCTGGTTGGGATCCTGCGATGGGTAACGCATATCTCACACCGTCACCCTATCGTGGTCTAGATCGAAACGCTCACCGACAACAAGCGCCGCACAGCGCCGGCTTTGCGTCACATCCTGGGCAAGCACAACGGCTCGCTGGGCACGAATGGCTCGGTCGCGTGGATGTTCGAGCGCAAAGGATACCTTGAGATTGAGCTGGCCAAGGCTACAACACCCATCGACGACGAGGATGCGCTCATGGAGATTGCCGTGCGTTTGGACTCAAGATAGCGAGGGGGTTTCGTCGATCTGACACTGCTGTGGTGCTCATGTCTGTGTGCAGCTGGAGGCCGGTGCCGAAGACCTCGAAACGCGTGACGGCATTGCTCAGGTGACGTGCGAACCCACGGAGCTTGCGCAAGTGCGTGACGCTTTCACGGCCGCGGGCCTCGAGCCGTCGATTGTTGAACTCATTTTCAACCCGAAGGAGTTTATCGATCTGCCTGAGGAGCAAGCAGCTTCGTTCGAGAAGCTCCTCGACGCACTCAATGACAACGAGGATGTGAACCAGGTTCATCACAATGTGAACGAGTGAACGACCGGGTAGTATGATATGATACCACGGACAGAGCCTATGATCGAAGGTTCAATAACAGCTTCTGGCGCAGCGGGTGTGTTCTCTTGTTGACAAGGTGCTCAGTAGTGTGCATGTTGCTCCGTGATTCGTGAAACTCCGTCCACATTTGTCTACGCACACCAAGCGATCGGGAAGGTGCGTCAGTACAGCCTCCGCCTCACCTGCTCCCTAAAAATATCACTACTGCCATGGCGGAAGGTAACTATTAGTCACTGCATGCACTTGCGTATGCAAGCCAGCCGTCTCTCACATATCGACCGGTTGATCGCGCGTCGTCTTGGTCCATGGATCCTCCGCTGGCACCCACAGCGTCGTCCCGACCGACGTCCGCCCGTGGCGTACCACTCACGCTCGCCGAGCGCGTGGCGATCTACTGCCACCAGTCGACTGCGGCGAACAATGCCGCCGTGCTGCGCAGCGTGGCCAAACCGACTGCGGACGAGATCGCCGAGTTTCTGCAGCAAACTAGCGCAGAGGGCAACACCGTGTACGAGGACCCAGCGCTCGTGCGGCTGCTGCTGACCGACAGCGACTACGACACCGTTTGCCGCCAGACGCTGCGTCTCGAGGACGCGATCGTGTGGCATGCTAAACACGGTTCACATCGCAAGCAAGCCTCAACTTCGTCGCTTCACTTGCTCTTGTTGTCCGCACATGTTTTTACGGATGAGGAGCTCCGCGCGGCATGCAAGCTTGCCGCGGCTCGAGGGATGGATGAGGTGCTTCATTTATTCCCAGTAAGCGATAGCAATGAAACCGCGAATCGCACCACAAGTACGGCTCCACGGTTCGATGAGATCATGCAGCAGCAACCGACTGAGCCATCAATACGTGACAACGCTGTTGAACAAAATGTAGCGGCAACCGATTCGATACCCGTACAGCCGAAGGTGTTACTCGATGCATCAAATTCCGAAAGGAACAATCTCGTACATCGCGATCGCTCTGGCTCCTCTGCTACAGAGGACATCAAAGAATGGGACATCAAAGATCGGGTGCCTCAGAACGATTTTGTTACCCAAGACAGCAGCAGTGCCAGCATCACACTGGAATCAACTACACTACCAAGCTATCCAAGTGCAAACTCAGGTCAGTTCGCATCGGCAACAGTTATCGACCGTGAGGAGTCATCGCAGGTCAAGCCTGAGCAATGCGTTGCTGAGACCATTGAAAAACTTGCACCCCGGCCATGCAAAGACGAGACCAGCGTTCATGAAGGGGAAGATGAAACAGGAGAAAAGAGCTCGTCCCCGTTGGTGGATTCCCCTGTTCAGCACTGTCGAGTTAAGGTGACACGAGAGTGTGCCGAAAACACGGTAGAAGCGACGATCTCCACGGCGGTCGACCAGAGTGTACATCAACATATCTTGACGCAGCATGCCAACGTCCGAGTAGATCAAGCGGAAGTTGAGGACACGATGGATTCTGAGGATGGTTCTCATCAGGCACTACCGAACCCCCAAGCAGAATCAGTCGACACCGTACATGAGACGGATCGAGATCTCGCGGACTCGGTTTCGATGGAATCGGCGTCAGGTATCGAGTCAATTGTTCGTACGCTCGACGCTGATCTGCTGGATGACGGAAGTGCAGACCAGGACGACTTGGCGTTTGGTGAAGACGCAATGCTCATCGGTGAGCTCCCAACCACATCTCTGGAACTCGAAACGGACCAAGCCACCGTCCCGACTCCAAATAATCCTGTCGAAGCTCCCATCGAACCCAACGAAAACGTGAAAACTGAGCTGCCCGCTCAAGGTTCGACGCAGACGGTGTTATTCAAAGTGGGCGACGCGATCGAGGCTCGGTATAAGGGCACTGTTCATTTTTTCCCGGGAACGATCGTGGCTTTCCACGCCGTAGAAGGAACATTCGATGTATTGTACAAGGACGGAGACGCTGAGACCCACGTGCGTGGCGATTTGATTCGGTATCCGGCAGCTGCATCGCCTCGGAACTTGTTAGCACGTTCTGCCACGAGTGACAATACCTCATCAGGTCGGATAACTCGGGCTCCAGCGGAGTCTGTGTTCCGCGTGGGCGCCGCCGTGGATGCGCGATACCGTGGCCTAGACAAGCACTTCCCAGGTGAAATCGCTGCTGTGCTTGGCGGCGACCGATACGAAGTGAGGTATGCCGATGGAGATTATGAAGTTGACGTACGCGCTGAGTTTATTCGACCGTCGACAGCAATGGACAGCAGTAAAGATCGGCTGAAGAGTGCGACCACAGTTGCACTTCTTGGCGTAGATACAAGCGGTGCGACAGTGTGTGTGGAGCCGCGAAGCTCCGTCGATCAAACTGTCATGATGGGGTCGCCGCCAAGTCTAAGCGAGGCGGAGACAACCCAGCCGCAAGCCCCCTCGGTTTGCTTAACTACGACACCGAGTCCAGAGTCACGAGGTATCGCAGATCCGATTGACTCACAGCGCAACGTTGGTGAGCATCGAATACCAATGCAAGCAGCCCCTCTTGCTATGAAGATCAACAAACCGAGTCACTGTGCAGACATCGAGCCAGAAGATCATGAGCTTAAGGAGCGATCTCATCCTGCCCAGCGGGTGCAAAAGTCGGAATCGGCACGAGACACAGGCAATCGCCCGCTTCGTGTGGTAAAGAGTTTGACAGATGGGAGGGAGTCCAATGGACAAGCTGCACCTCCCATGAGTGAAGTCCCAGATGCTGACAGTATCGCGACAGTGACTCGAAATCCTGTCCAACGTAGGAGCAGTAAGAGGGGTGACACTGGCAGTGTTGAACAGTCGATTCACCGGCTCCCATTACCAAGAACGAACAGCAACAACAAATCAAGGGCATGTATGACGCCTCGAAACTCTGTCGCAGAGTATGGTGAGCGTCCAATGGAAGAAGGAAAGAAGTCAGCGGCCGATGAAAGCACACGCGTGGTCCCGTTCCGCCAGACGAGTCATCGTACGATACAAGAACAGCAAGCAAAGGACGCAAGTGAGGACTCCCCGACGATCGCCTCGGCGCGGGCGCTTCTTGGCGGAGACGCAGGGAGTGACGAGGACGGAGATCTCCCTGGGAACATACCGGCTTATCTGTCGGATGATGATGACGTTGATGATGACGCCCTAAACGTCGATCAGATACTACATGCAACAGAGCGGATCACCCGTTCACCACCAAGTGCGGAGCTGACTGGGACAGTCCGAGCGCTTGCGGACACGCCACAACGAAACGCAGAGACGAAACCAAGGGTACTTACCAAGAAGAAAAAGAAACCAGCACACCAAGATCAAGTGACGACTGTGCCCGTGCTGTCAGCCTCAACCCTTCGGTACCTCTCCCCCCAGCCACGGAGTACACCTGTCACTGCAAGAACACAACGTCCCAAGACAAATACCCAACAAACGATTACACCGCGCGCTGCTACAGCGAGCCAACGCGGACGAGTGGCCTCGGGCAGAGCTGAGATGGAACCAACGAGCGTCTCATGGAAGGAGCTCGAGGAGTGGAAGAATGTTGATGCCATCCTCAACCGCAAGCGCCGCGTCGTGCACAACGGTCAGATCGAGGGCAGTGACGTGCCCTGGGGCGAGGAGTTCGCCGCGATCCAGTCGCTCAAGCGATTTTCGATGCAATACCCGGATGTGTTGCGCGACCACATGTACGTTGTAAAGTCTCCTGGGCAATAGCGGATAACGTTGGAGGCACTCACGGTGATATCATGGTCAGTGAGAGCCAGCTCGCCGAGGTCGTGAACTCGGACAGCGTCGGGGCCGCAGCTGGTCGACCGATGACGACCAAGGCGACGTCAGCGGCACGCGATGCGCTCTACCTCATCAAGGACCTGGCATTTCTCCTGCGCCACCGACTTGCGCCCTTTTTCGGTACGCGTCTAAGCCTCCCCGGGTCGTGAGCGGGTCTTCTCGACTTACGAAACTGTATCCTCTAGATTCAATCCTGCCGGTCGTTCTGCCGGCAGTGTTCCACTCGCAGAAGCGGTACCTGTGCGACACGGCCTATGATGTGCTCGAGGCACTCGTGACACACTGCAGTAGCCGCAAGCTCGTGGTCGCTCTGCTCAAACAAGCACTACGCTTCCCGCGTGACGACCTGCGTCTCGTGAACCTGGTGGGTTACTACCGAGAGTCTGCTCTCTTCGCTATCATTGGTGTGGTTTTGACAAATGCCCCTGTGCTGTACTATGAGTAGACCTGTCTGTATGTTGAAAAATGTCTCGGAACGCTGAGCGTAGCCGCCGTCGAGGAGCTGGTGGCGCGTTGCGCGGGTGTTGTGCTCGACGCAGTCGCCGAGCTGCTCACGTGCAAGTCGGCGGCATGCCAGAGCGCACTGCAGAAGAGCCTACTCGTGCTGCAGGACGCCGTGGGGGTAAGTGCTTGCTCCTGGAAGTCGATAGCGCTAAGCTCATGAGGCTTACCTCTCCGTGTCGTGCTGGTTCGTAGGAAGACGCGATGGAGAATATACTCGCAAATCATCTCGTGGGCAACGCGCTGGCACTGGTGCGCCGGCACGTTGCGTTGGCTGAGACGGCAGCACGCGGCCTCAACAAATCGCCCTCGGCGAGCCCCAAGAAACTACCCCAGCAGCACGGTGCCACGCCTGCGAAGCAGGCGGCCGCACTCGCCGCCGCGACGACCGGAAATGGTGGCGTGAGCATCCTCCAGCGCATGCTCGCGCAGAGACAAAATCGAGTCGTTCCTGCCCCCGAGTGAGTCATCAAGACGATCAAGGCAACCGTGCGAATTCAGAAATCGTGACGGCATTGAATGTGAGTGGATATGACGCGGAACCAAACAAAACTGCCTACAGCGGTTGCTTAACGATCGTGAGATCTCATGACCCTCCATCTTCAGGGCGTTGGCGTCGCGGCCGCTTCGCGCTGCGCGAGCCAGTTGGCAAGGACACTGCGGTCACGGTCGAGCTGCTTGCCGCGGAGACGCACAGTCTCGAGCGCCATGTCGAGGCGACGCTTAAAGCTCGACGTATCCTTGTCGCTGAAGAACTGTTCGACTTCGTCGGCGTCGGACGCGCGCTGGAAATTCGTGATCACAACACCGAAGAGCACGCCCGTCATCATGGGCGCGAACCGACCCGCAATCGAGTCGTAGTTGGTTTTGAGATACTCCCACACAAGCCGCACGCCGCTTGCCGTGGCCGAGACTCCCGCCAACACGTAGACGGTCTGCACGAAGTCAAAATCAGGGTTTCCCAGTGCCCAGTCCAACAGCTCCCGCCGCACTTCCACGTCAACAACGAAACCCATACCCAGCAACAGATCCTGCTTCTCTTCTGGAAGGTCGCTCGCCTCGAAGAGCTCCTTCAGCTGCGCCACAACCGCACGCGACTCCTCCGGAGGCACGTTCTTGGCGTGGATGCGCAGCACGGTGCCACGCAAGTCTGCGGCAAACGCCGTCTTATCGCCGGACGCATACATGGCGAAGCGCCTGTGGGCCTCAGCAATCGTGGCCGCATCATTAGCGCCGCCCAAACGGCCGATCGTCATGGCGCGGAAGTCGGCTGTGTTGCTGTTCACCTTGTCTTCCTCGGTGGGATCCCACGTGAGACGCTTCATCACCGACGCGAACAGCTCGCGCGTGTACGCCTGGAACTGCGGGTAGAACGGCTCTTCTCGGAACATCGACACATACTTCGTCACGTATTGCGAGATCACTTTCCAGCACAAATACTCGGACTCTTCGGCGTACGCCGTGGTCAAATCGAACGCATCTGCCACCGAGAGAACACCAGACGTCGCAAAGAGGAACGCGCTGTTCAGCAAGCTCAAGCGGTCCACAACCGACAGTTCGCCAGTCTTGATGGGTTCCTGCAGCTGCTTCCACACGGCCGACGGGTAGTTGACCAAGTAGTAGTTGGATTGGTTCGGGTTGAGCTTGAACCAAGAAACGCTGTCGGAAACACTGTTGCGCAGAAGACTGTTGACGTCGTGACTCGCTACCAGTGGCGTGGTGGTGGTGGAGTCGGCCAACTTGGTGTGGGCATTCCAGATGCCAATACGCTTGATATCCGTGGGCTCCTTCGATGTGATCAGTGTCAACGGCACATCCCACAGCGTCGCGTCGTCCTTCTTCTGGTCAAAGTCGCTGAAAAACCGCTCCTGCTTGATGCTCACTTGCTGATCCAGAGACTGCTCCACCGTGACAAGCGGGTATCCGGTCTGCTTGGTCCACGAGTTGGCCATCTTGGCAATCTTCACGCCCGAGACAGCCTCGAGTTCGTCCCACAGATCCTCGGTTTTGGTGTTCTTGTAGCTGTACTTGACGAGGTAGTTGTGGACACCTTGGTAGAAGACATCGCGGCCAAGGTAGTCTGAGAGCATGCGGACCACGCATGCGCCTTTCTCGTACGAGATGGCGTCGAAGATCTCGGTGACCTCCTTCGGGTGGTGGACCTCGACTTCGATCGGGTGTGACGTCACCAAGGCATCTTCAGAGAACGCAGACCCCATCATGACTTCCTGCACGAACGTCTCCCAGACCTTCCACTCGGGGAACAGCGCATTGACGGCGTCAAACTCCATGTACTGCGCGAAACCCTCGTTCAGCCAGAGACCTGTCCACCAATCCATGGTCACCAAGTTGCCGAACCACTGGTGGGACAGCTCATGACAGACGACGCGTGCGACACGAACTAGCAGTTCCTGGGTGGTACGACTCTCATCAACCAACAACGCCGTCTCACCGTAGGTCACGAGACCCCAGTTCTCCATGGCACCTGGGTATCCACGAATGGACACCATGTCCAGCTTCTCCAACGGGTACGGGATGCCAAACTGCTTGCTGAAGAACGACAGCGCACGTGTACCCACGTCCAAAGAAAAGCGAGCGCGCTCCGACTTGCCCGGCGGCGTGTACACGTTCACCACCACACCCTCCTCGCTCTTGCCCGTCAGCACATCGAACTCGCCGACCACCATCGCCACGATGTACGTCGACATGACCGGTGTCTCGGCAAACTTCCAGTACTTCTCCTCCGCCGAATCGGTGCGCGACTGCTTGCGGAACTGCGCGTTCTTCTTGGGACGCACCTCGGTCTCCACGACGTGCATGTTGGAGAGCGCCGTGAGACTCGCGTCCGTGACCATGGAGATGTTGAAGCGCGCCTTGATCGCCGGCTCGTCCCAGCAGACAAACGCACGACGCGCGTCGCAGGCCTCGAACTGCGTGACCGCGAGCGGACGCTTGTCGCCGTCGACATCGTAGTCGGAGCGGTAGAAGCCGTGCATCTTGTCGTTGAGGAAGCCGTGGAAGCGCAGGGAGAGCGTGACGGTCGCGCCGACGGGGAGCGCCTCGGCGAAGTGGAATGTGACGGTCTCATCGTCGGGGAGGAACTGCAGCTGCGTGCACGGCAGCTTCTTGGTGGCGGTCTCCTCGCCCTCAGCGGTCACTGGCACTTCGACGGCCACGTCGTAGACGCAGAGCTCGATGGCGTGGCAGACGATGGAGGTCGTGGCCTCTTGGACGGTGAGCTCGACGCGCTCGGTGGCCTCGAAGCGAAAGTTCATGAGGTCGATGACATCGTAGTCAATGAAATACTATCAGAGAGAGAAGGCATCAGTGTCCGTCGGGGATGTGTCAACGGAAGCTTTGCCATACCTTTTGCGGCACGACGTTGGTGGGCAGGCGCGCGTAGGTGGGCTTCTCGGCGGTGGAGCAGCAGCCGGCAGTCATGGTGGCCGAGGTTGCTTCTTGGTTTCTTCCTGGGGCTCGTGCGCTTGTGAGCGACGCGTGGCGGATTCCAGAATGGAGACGAAAAGCGTGGGGAACGGAGGCCACGAGCCAAGGAAGGAACGAGATGTGGGGAGACCTGGCTATGGGTGTGCCGGCCCAGTTTGAAGAAGGGGAGGGTGATGAGGGGCACGATGTGTTGACATGTTGACAATACTGAGGGTCTGTCAGTGGGACATGGATACCTCTACTCTATAATCAAGTGACCTGCTTAAATGAATATCAATTTGGTACGTATACATAGATACGACATGACTTTTGAACCTGATAACTAATATCCCTTTGATCAAAAATGGATCGTCTCGTGGATGCAGTCCTTCGTCGCAATCATTCCGCTAGAATGCAATCCTGCATCGCAATCATTCCGTCCGTAGATGGCCGAACGTGGCTTCAAATGGATTCCGGCGGGGCTGTCCACCTCCAGGCAGTCTCCACACCCGGATTCCGTTGGACTCCACGCTTTGGAGATGTCGCCGTTCGATCCTGTTTGTCGCGCTCGAGGCCGCGTGGGCCTCCCTACCCCAACCTTCCAGCATGGACTGGCCGACAGTATTGGCGCTGCCGCTCGGCTAGTTTGGGGTCTGCTGGCTCGCAGCAGATGAGAAGCCCGCCCGGTGAGCACGTTGCACTCGGCACGGTGGCGCTCTGGTACTACTAGTAGCGCACAACCCGCTGGGGAAGGCAGAGAACACCATGGTCAGTGTAGACTGTTTTCTGGCATGTCGCAGTTCACGCGTCGTGCACGAATCCCGATAACGAGGCACGGCGAGAGAATGGTGATGCGACCGAAGTCTCGACCGCAGCGGCTCCTACGTGCAACCAACCAATGCCACGGACCACAATCAACCATGTACATGTGCTGCTTGCTCCTGTTGGGCTCACGGGCATTCTTTCATTCATCCAAGGCATTGGTACTACACGGTGCTCCACGCTCAACTTCTTCCCGCGGATCCACCTCCACCAACGTACATGTTCTGGCAAGCGTCTGGAACCGATCCGATCAGGGCGTCGCCGTGAGCTGGCGCTGTGCGAGCCAGTCGGCCAGCACGCCGCTGTCGCGCTCGAACTGCTTGCTGCGCAGCCGCACGCTCTCGAGCGCGCCGTCGAGGCGGCGCTTGTAGCTCGAGATGTCCTTGGTGCTCGTGAACTTCTCGACCTCGTCGGCCTCGGACGCGCGCTGGAAGCGGCTCACCGTCATGCCGACGAGCGCGCCCGTCAGCATGGGCGAGAAACGGCCCAGCAGCTCGTCGTAGTGCGCCTTCACGTGTTCCCACACGAGGTGCACGCCGCTGGGCGTCGAGCACAAGCCCGCGAGCGTGTACAGCACCTCCATCGGCTGGAACGCCTCGTTCTTCAGCGCCCACTCGAGCACCTCGCGCTTCACGTTCTTGTCCGGGACACAGCCCATGGTCAGCAAGAAGTCGTGCTTCTCCTCCTCCAGGTCGCTCGTCGCGAACAAATCCTTGAGCTGTTGCACAACCTCGCGAGCCGCGTCGCCGTGGGTGTTCTTGACGTGGATGCGCAGCACGGTGCCGCGCAGGTCGGCGGCAAACGCCGTCTTGTCACCAGCGGCGAACTTGGCGAAGCGCTTGTGGGCCTCGGCGATGGTGGCTTCGTCGCCGGCGTCGCCAAGGCGCGCGATCGTCACGGCGCGGAAGTCGGCCGTGTTGCTGTTCACCTTGTCTTCTTCGGTGGGATCCCATGTGAGACGCTTCATCACCGATGTGAACAGCTCGCGCGTGTACGCCTGGAATTGCGGGTAGAACGGCTCCTCCTCGAACATACCGGCGTACTTGGAGTTGTAGTTGGCGATGACCTTCCAGCAGAGGTACTCGGGCTCGTCGGCGTAGGCGGACGTGAAGTCGAACGCGTCGGCCACCGAGACGACGCCCGAGGTCGCCAGCGTGAACACGCTGCTCACGAGGCTCAGGCGGTTGACCACGGAGAGCGCGCGAGCCTTGATGGGCTCCTGCAGCTGCTTCCACACGGCCGGCGGGTAGCTCACGAGGTAAAAGTTGGATTGGTTCGGGTTGAGCAGGAACCAGGCCTCACCGGTGGGCAGCGCCGCACGCAGGCTCTCGCTGATGGCGCCACTGGCGGTCAGGGGCGTGGCCTTGGTGGTTTCAGCGAGGGTGGTGTGCGCATCCCAGATACCAACACGCTTGATGTCCGTGGGCTCCTTGGCCGTGATCAGAGTCAGCGGCACGTCCCACAGCGTCGCGTCGTCCTTCTTCTGGTCAAAGTCGCTGAAGAAACGCTCCTGCTTGATTGTCAGACCCTCCTCAGGTGAGATGTCGACCGTGACAAGCGGGTATCCGGTCTGCTTGGTCCACGAGTTGGCCATCTTGGTGATCTTCACGCCCGAGACATCTTCTAGAGCATCCCACAGGTCCTCCGTCTTGGTGTTCTTGTAGCTGTACTTGACAAGGTAGTTGTGGACGCCCTGGTAAAAGACATCGCGGCCCAGGTAGTCCGAAAGCATGCGGACAACGCTGGCTCCCTTCTGGTACGAGATGGCGTCGAAGATCTCCTGCACTTCCTTCGGGTGATGGACCTCCACCTCAATCGGGTGCGAGCTCACCATCGAGTCCTTGGCAAACGCCGAGCCCAGGAGCACTTGCTGGACGAAGGTCTCCCAGACCTTCCACTCCGGGAACAGCGCGTTGACGGCGTCAAACTCCATGTACTGCGCGAACCCCTCGTTCAGCCAGAGACCGGTCCACCAATCCATCGTGACCAGGTTACCAAACCACTGGTGCGACAGCTCGTGGCACACCACGCGAGCAACGCCCACGAGGTGCTCTTGGCTGCTGCGGGCTTCATCGACCAGCAAGGCCGTCTCACCGTACGTCACGAGACCCCAGTTCTCCATGGCACCAGGAAATCCACGGACCGATACCATGTCCAGCTTCTCCAACGGGTACGGGATGCCAAACTGCTTGCTGAAGAACGACAGCGCACGTGTACCCACGTCCAAAGAAAAGCGAGCGCGCTCCGACTTGCCCGGCGGCGTGTACACGTTCACCACCACACCCTCCTCGCTCTTGCCCGTCAGCACATCGAACTCGCCGACCACCATCGCCACGATGTACGTCGACATGACCGGTGTCTCGGCAAACTTCCAGTACTTCTCCTCCGCCGAATCGGTGCGCGACTGCTTGCGGAACTGCGCGTTCTTCTTGGGACGCACCTCGGTCTCCACGACGTGCATGTTGGAGAGCGCCGTGAGACTCGCGTCCGTGACCATGGAGATGTTGAAGCGCGCCTTGATCGCCGGCTCGTCCCAGCAGACAAACGCACGACGCGCGTCGCAGGCCTCGAACTGCGTGACCGCGAGCGGACGCTTGTCGCCGTCGACATCGTAGTCGGAGCGGTAGAAGCCGTGCATCTTGTCGTTGAGGAAGCCGTGGAAGCGCAGGGAGAGCGTGACGGTCGCGCCGACGGGGAGCGCCTCGGCGAAGTGGAATGTGACGGTCTCATCGTCGGGGAGGAACTGCAGCTGCGTGCACGGCAGCTTCTTGGTGGCGGTCTCCTCGCCCTCAGCGGTCACTGGCACTTCGACGGCCACGTCGTAGACGCAGAGCTCGATGGCGTGGCAGACGATGGAGGTCGTGGCCTCTTGGACGGTGAGCTCGACGCGCTCGGTGGCCTCGAAGCGAAAGTTCATGAGGTCGATGACATCGTAGTCAATGAAATACTATCAGAGAGAGAAGGCATCAGTGTCCGTCGGGGATGTGTCAACGGAAGCTTTGCCATACCTTTTGCGGCACGACGTTGGTGGGCAGGCGCGCGTAGGTGGGCTTCTCGGTCGTGGAGCAGCAGCCGGCAGTCATGGTGGCCGAGGTTGCTTCTTGGTTTCTTCCTGGGGCTCGGGCGCTCGTGGGCGACGCGTGGCGGATTCCAGAATGGAGACGAAAAGCTAACGGGCGACGAACAATTCGCAGAAAGGGAACGAGGGGGAAGGACGGGGAGGGGGGCCGCTGGCCCATGCCGTGGGTGCGGTGGCCCCCGCTCCACTTCTCCCTTGGGCTTCCAAGACAGAAGTTCCACAAGATCGGAGGGGGGAGTGGGACTTGGCGTCGACAACAGTCTGGTTACCGCGTCTCTGAAAGCGCATGCTTCGAATCGGCCACCATCGTTTGTGGGTTCGTCCGATGGGAGCCAACCTCTACGATCGGATACATCTTTGACAATCATTCCACTACGCTTGTCTTTGACAGGCAAAGGAATGATTGCTCCTAACTCCAATGAATCACTGAACGCGGTGTTGTTAGAGCGGATATACATTTATAGAATTTATGTAGAGCCGTTTGTACTCGATATGCATCAACCTGATAATGCTTCAGTAAAAGGGTATTGGCATACATAGGTAGTATCCAAATTGGTCCATCCGGTTGCGGCGTCAAGGACGGCTCCATCTTGAGGTTGGGGAACCATGAGTCCTAGCCCAACCCACGATGAGATGGCGCAGGACTCACATGCATGACGCATACACACTGTTCAACATCCAATCACCAGAACCAGCGCCGTGCCGCACAGTCGAACGTGTAGGTCTAGAGCATTAGTTCCCGGCACGAGACCAAGCCTCGGTACGAGAATCCCAGCCAAACGCAGAGCGCTTCTATCGCGCCGGCTGGGTCGAACCCACGCGGGACAATGCGCCCCCGTGGAGGTGGGGATCACCTACCTCTTTGCGCTTGTCAGGCATGTTTGGCTTCACTGCATTCGTCACACGTCGCAGATCACCATTACTCTTGTTTTGGCATCCCATGCGGGACAGCATGTTCGCTACACACCGCGTGTCACTCTACCGAGGTGCACCCCGTGGTGGTGTGTCTTGGCATCCCGACCACAGAGAATGCTCCGGCTTCTGGGCCGCTCGGCACGGCGCGCTCGGCGCCGCGCGCTCTCGCTCGCCCCGCGGGCGTTCGCCAGTGCCGCCCACAGCAGCGCGAGCCAGACCAATGGACTGCGCGTCGGCGTCGTCGGGCTGGGCGCGATCGGCTCGATCTTCTTCACGCAGCTGAGCCGCGCGGCGCTTTCCGCGTCGCCGCTCGTGCGCAGCGTCGAGGCCTTCGTGAAGCCGCAGCACTTGGCGCAGCTCGCGCAGCGGCCGTCGATCGCGCTGAGCCACCCAGGGAACGATGGCGGTGACTCGTCGTTTGCGACAATTCCGCTGGAAGCAAGGCACGGCGAACTCGTCGCAGGTGCTAACGATCAGATTCGGATCCGGACGCTCAGCGGCGAACGCCACGTGCCGAATCAGCCCCTGGACGTTGTGCTCGTAGCGCTCAAGGCCTACGACAGCGCGCGCGTGATTGAAGAGCTGCAGGCTAACCACGCGCACCGCTTTGACCGCGATGCCGTGGTTGTGCTGCTCCAGAACGGACTCGGCGCGCTCCCATCGCGAGAGAATTCGACCACCAGCAGCGCTCCAGTCAATTCATGGCATTACGTCAATGGCGTGACATTTGTCGGCGGTCGCGTGCGATCGATGGGCCAGGTCGTTGTCAGCGGGCTCGAGACTGAGCCAACGTACTTCGCGCCAGTGAACCAGCCAACGACAATCTCCGCTGTCAGATCGCGTATCGTAAGCGAGAAGCTGCGTATTTTGAGCGAGGCTCTCGCTCAGTCAGGTGCGTTGCGCGAAGAGATCTCAAACCCGGTGCCTAGCTAACACGCTAGTTGGACACGTTGGTCTCGCACAGGTCTGAGATCCGAGGTGCTGGCGACCAACGAGATGCAGACCATCTTGTGGCGCAAGCTGGTCGTAAACGCGGCGATCAACCCGGTCGCGGCGCTGCTCAACACGCCCAACGGGAACGTCGGCGCCTGCGAGTGGAGTCGGCGTTGCGTGGAAGCCGTCGTGCGGGAAGCCGTCGAAATCGCGCAGCGCGAGCATGTCGACTTGCGGGCCACAGAGCAGGTGTGCCTGCACTCCCACAAGAGGATCCCGATTCGATAGTACCGTGTTCTGATCAACTCTTCTGTTCCACACAACACTAGGAAATGGTCGAGTACGTGCTGCGCGTGGCCGTGAATACAAAGGCCAACATCTGCTCGACGCTCGCGGATCTCCGCAAGGGAGCCAGGTACGACCCACAGCCTCCTGGGAAGTCTCAGTTGCGTGGGTAACTTTGCCTGACGTCCTGCGACGTGTGTGTCATGCGCAGAACGGAGATCGACGCGATCACGGGGCAGCTCCTCCACTTCGGCCACAAGCACGGCGTGCCCACGCCGACGAACGCCCTGCTCTTCGACCTCGTCAAAGCCCTCGAGGCGCAGCAGCTCCGCGCCGAGCAAGACGGGCCCCCGTGAGCTGCGGCTCAAATGAGACGAGATACGTCCATTCAGAATCTAGGACGGATGTCGTATTTTTTGTTCCGAGGACTCCTTTTTTGTGTGAGTTTGTGTTGTTGACGCGCTTCTGTTCCACGCATTCCTGCTCCACGGAGAACACATGTGCTGCATCCTTGGATCCAGGTTCATTTCCCGTTTGCATCTTTCGCTCCGTGAGAATGTTCCCGCCACGTCTAAATCACGCCAGGCTGGCTGTCGTCCACACCCGGTGTCCTCGTGCGTCAACGCCCCGGAGGTTCCGTTCCCAGAACATGTCCCGCTGCCACACCCAGCTGGCGTCTACAAAACCCCACAACGATGTCTGCCAGCCAGGCGTTTGCGTGTTCGTGCCGTTCGTCTGCAAGCGCGCTCTATTAGGGCTGTTTAGAGTACTGTACAGTTCACTCTGCGACCTCCCAACATCAAAGATGTTCCCGTTCCGGGTCTTTTGTTCCCTCCTCCTCCCTCACTTCATTTCCCCATTTCCGTTCCCGAGTTCTCATCTCCCCCCGCGCCGACGGAAACCACGGGAAACCATGACGGCGTCGTGCTGCTCCACCAAGGAGAAGCCGACGTTCGCGCGGCTGCCGACCAGCGTCGTGCCGCAGAAGGTGCGTCTCTCATACCCCCACGCGATGCGCGGCGTCGCGCGTGGTCGATCCATGTCGTTCCGGCGTTCTGACGATGCGTTTTGTGGCGTGGGCAGTACTTTATCGACTACGATGTGATCGACCTCATGAACCACCGCTTCGAGGCGGCCGAGCGCATCGAGCTGCAGGTGGCGGAGCCCACACGCACGGTCACGTGCCACGCCGTCGAGCTCTACGTGTACGACGTGACGGTGGACGTGCCTGCGGCGGACGGAAGCGGCGGGAAGAAGACGTTGCCGTGCACGCAGATGCAGTTTTTGCCGGACGACGAGAGTGTGACGTTCCACTTTGCCGAGACGCTGCCCGTCGGCGCGACCGTCACGCTCTCCCTGCGCTTCCACGGCTTTCTCAACGACAAGCTGCGCGGCTTTTACCGCACCGAGTACGAGCTCGAGGGCGAGAAGCGGCCGCTCGCGGTCACGCAGTTCGAGGCCTGCGACGCGCGCCGCGCGTTTGTGTGCTGGGACGAGCCGGCCATCAAGGCGCGCTTCGAGATCTCCATGGTCACAGACGCCAACCTCACGGCGCTCTCTAACATGCACGTTGTGCAGACGCAGATCCGCCCGAAGAAGAATGCTCACTTGCGCAAGAACACCCGCACGGACGCGCCAACGGAGAAGTACTGGAAGTTTGCGGAGACGCCGGTTATGTCGACGTACATCGTGGCGATGGTTGTTGGCGAGTTTGATGTGCTGACCGATATCAGCGACGAGGGCGTCATCGTGAACGTGTACACGGCTCCCGGAGTGGCGGAGCGTGGTCGATTCTCGCTGGGTGTGGCCACGCGCGCGCTGTCGTTCTTCACCAAGCAGTTCGGTATCCCGTATCCGCTCAAGAAGCTTGACATGGTTTCCATTCCCGATTTCCTTGGAGCCATGGAGAACTGGGGTCTCGTGACGTACACCGAGACTTACCTCCTCGTCGACGAGAAGCTCACGAGCCACGAGATCAAGGTCGATGCCGCACGCACTGTGTGCCATGAGCTGTCCCACCAGTGGTTCGGCAACCTTGTCACCATGGACTGGTGGACGGGACTCTGGCTTAACGAAGGCTTTGCGCAGTACATGGAGTTCGATGCCGTGAACGCGCTCTTCCCGGAGTGGAAGGTTTGGGAGACGTTCGTTCAGGAAGTGTTGATGGGATCTGGTTTCGCGAAGGATTCTATGGTCACGTCCCACCCAATTGAAGTCGAGGTGCATCACCCGAAGGAAGTTGACGAGATCTTCGATGTGATCTCGTACAACAAGGGAGCCAGCGTTGTCCGCATGCTGTCCGAGTTTTTGGGCCGCGATGTGTTCTACCAGGGTGTCCACAACTACCTCGTCAAGTACAGCTACAAAAACACCAAGACTGAGGACCTGTGGGACGAACTCGAGGCTGTGTCGGGCGTGAAGATCACGAAGATGGCTAACTCGTGGACCAAGCAGACGGGGTTCCCTCTTGTTACGGTCGATATCTCTGCTGGCCAGCAGCTGAGCATCAAGCAGGAGCGTTTCTTCAGCGATTTTGATCAGAAGAAGGACGACGCGACGCTGTGGGACGTCCCGCTGACACTGATCACATCGAATGAGCCTTCCGATATCAAGCGTATTGGTATCTGGGATGCAAACAGCTCTTCAACTGAGACGACCAAGATTACACCCGTGACCGCCAGCGGAGCGATCAACGAGAGTGTGCGTGCAGCCGTGCCTTCTGGCGAGGGCTGGTTCATGCTCAACCCGAACCAGTCGAACTTTTACCTGGTCAACTACCCGTCGGCTATGTGGAAGCAGCTGCAGGAGCCCGTCAAGACTTGCTCGCTTTCTGTGGTTGATCGCGTGAGCCTGATTAGCAGTGTGTTCACTCTGGCATCGTCGGGTGTACTCTCCGTGTCGGACGCCTTCGACTTCACCGCGGCGTATTCTCATGAACCCGAGTATCTTTGCTGGAAGGAGATTTCGGCGAGTCTGGCGAAGTATGAGTCTCTCTTTGGGGATGAATCCTTCTACCCTCAGCTCCAGAAGTTTGTCCGGGGTATCTTCGGCTCTGTGATGTCGCGGCTGACATGGGAACCGACTGATGAAGACAAGGCGAAGAGCAGCACGGGGGACTTCCGTGCCATTACGATTGCGCGATTGGGTGCGGCAGGAGATGAAGACATCATCAACGAAGCTTGTAAACGTTTCAAGCAGTACCTCGGCGGTGAGAAATCAGCTCTTTCGGCGGATCTCCGCGGTGTCGTGTTCCGTATCCACACGAAGAACACCTCTGCCAAGGACTCGCGTGCACTCGTTAAACAGCTGCAGGACTTGTACGAGTCAAGTGATTTCGCGGAAGAGAAGGAAGACTGCTTGCTGTCGATGGGTCTCGTGCCGGATCTCGATGTGAAGCGTGAAGTGCTAGAGTGGGGTTTCGGTGGTGCTGTGAAGGCGCAAGAAATGACGCGCTTGATCAGCAGCGTGGCTACAGGAAAAGCTGGTGCGCGCCTCGCGTGGGACTACATCTCGGGCCACTACGATGCTATCAGCTCTCGATACTCATCTCTGATGCTGGGTGGCGTGGTCTGTGTGGCTGTGTCGCGTTTTGTCCATGCGGCCGAAGCCAACGAGGTTGAGAAGTTTGCAGCCAGCAAGGACATGAGTGGTTTTGAGCGCCGTCTGAATGTTGCGCTTGAGGGCGTCCGCCTCCGCAGCAAGGCGTATGAGCGTGATCGCGAGGTCCTTGCCAACTGGCTAGAGAAGCGCCAGTGAGCAAACTTCGGCCATCAGTCGGTGATAGTTGCTCGGACCATAGAGTGGATGGCGGCAGGCGCAAGCGTCGACGTGTCGTCGTGGCCAATACGGTAACCACCTAGTAGAACGAGCCCCATATCGAAGGATTCAGAATGCATAGCTCCATAGATCTATTCGTCGAGCCTCGTGACCTCTTTCCACGTATCTAGCGATGAAGCATGTGATGTGTGAGGTTGATCCGAACGGACGCTACAACCGTAACTGTTGTGTAGGTTTCGGCACCAGCGACCCGCCAAGCGGCAAGCCAAGCGGCCTTATCAAGCGCAGTTGGATTTCGCAAAGACGCGGCTCGCAATGGGTGTAGATCTCACGTCGATCCCTCGGACGGGCGGCATCTCGGAGGACGCCATCATCCAGCAACTTCTCGCGGAGACCACCTCAACAGACCCTTCAGTGCTGACACCGCAGTACAGCGACGACGAGTTCTCACCCAGCGAGCTGTCCACGTTGTACGTGGACCCGAACAAGCGCCCCGAATACGCTGCTCCAAACGGTGGAGTTCTCTGGTATCGCCCCACCGAGTACACCGACGACCCAGACTACTTCAAGTCCACCTCCGGATGCGGCGTCTTGCGCGAGGGCGTGCTGACGGACGCGTGGCTGCTCGGTGTGTTCGCGGCGCTCGCGCTGCACCCCGACAATCTCATCGAGAACCTGTTCGTGAGTGAATCGCTCCACGGCTTCAAGCAGTTTGGTGTGTACACGTGCCGGTTCTACAAGAACTGCCAGTGGGTCAACGTTACGACTGACACGCGCGTGCCGTATTCGACCGAGATCGACGACGAGGAAGAGAAGGGGAGTGCAAACACGCCGGGCCACTTGCTGTACGGCGGTTCGCTCAACAAAAATGAAGTGTTTGTGCCGTTATTGGAGAAGGCGTACGCTAAACTCCACGGATCGTACCAGGCACTAGCGCTCGACGGGCAGGGCCACGGGAACGTAAGTGGCCGCATTTTGGAGGCGTTGCTCGACTGCACAGGAGGCAGCGCGCTGCGAATCGACTTGCTCGAGGAGAAGCGCCGCGTCGGCGAGCTTGGGGACGCTTCGCTCGGCGCGCTCTGGAAGCGGATGGTCAAGTACAAAAAGCGAAGGTGTGTCCTGACTGCGCAGCTCAAGCAGCTCTCCTTCAATGCGTACGATCTCACGCCACTGGGTATTCTAAAGAACCGCCAGTACGTCGTCATGCACATCAAAGAAGTAGTCGTTGGCGGAACGGCAGCGGGCGGCGGCGGCGCCGGTGGCGTGAGCGCGCCGGGCCAGGTCGCACCTGTTACGGTGCTTCGCTTTGTGAAGCTCAAGAACGTATGGGGTCGAGGGATGTGGAAGGGCGAGTGGTCGAACGACGACAGCAAGTGGGAAGAGCACATGCAGATCGAGTTGGCGATGCGCAATGACCCGGCGTGTGAGTTCTCGCGAAGCGGCAGCGACGGGTGCTTCTGGATGGTGTGGGAAGATTTTATCGAGAGCTTCAACGAGATGTACATTGCCCACGTATTTAGTGGCGGTGAGAGCGATGAGGCCGCGTACCACCAGTACTCCGTTCCAGGCGACTGGGTGGGCAACTCAGCTGCAGGGCCGCCGATGGGCGCTACGAGCGGAAATAGGCCGACAACGACAGCCGCGCACCACAGCTACGACGACGGAAACGGTGATCAGCAGCAGGCAGCAGCAAAGAAAGAGCGGCCGATCGATCGCACCAAGTGGAGCGTGTTGGCCGACGCTGACCCGAATTGGCACCGGAACCCGCAGTTCAAGCTCAGCGTCCCACAAAAGACAAGCGGCGTGCTGCTCTCGCTGACGCAGCGCGACTTCCGACTCTTCGGCGGCGACAACTACGCCATCAACGTGGTCTTGCTCAAGCAGAAAGCTGGGAAGATTTCGATTGTGTGGGAGTTCGCGCGTCACAAGCTCGTCGCGGAGGCGCATTCGTACGAAGCCAACAGTTTTTTGCACCATTTCGAGCCGGTTGTGACCGCACCACCTCTCACCGCGGGCGGTGGCGGTCCTGGGTCCGGCATTGGTAAGCAAATTCCCGAGCGCGAGATTGTCAAGGAAGACCTTGTGCTGGAACCTGACGCGTCGTACTTCCTGGTGCCTTACACCGACCATGCCAAGGTTGAGATGGAGTACTTCTTGCGTGTGTTTTCTCCGAAACCCGTCTGCGTGGAGCGTGTGGAGCCCGTGTTTACGTCAGCCCAGCAAGGCAAGTGGCGAAACGAAGATAGCATCGGCGGGGATGGCACCGCCGGCGGCGCTGACCCATCCATGGCGACGACAACGACCTCTGCTGGTGGACCGTTGTGTTTGCAGCTGTTCGGTGGCGAAGAGAACGCTGCGTGGTGCCAGAACCCGCAGTTCTGGCTGCGCCTGCGTCCGATGGATCCGAAGAAGCGTGCCAAGTTGCTCTCATCCCGGTCGTTTGCAACGCTCAAGATCATCGTGCGCAAAACGTCTACGAAGAACGGCAGCTCGGGCAGTGGCGCCGGCGGGGGTGTCGCCAAGAGCCGCATGAAGGAGCTGTCAAAGGAACGGTTCAACCTTGTGGGTATCACAGTTGTTCGTGGTAAGATTTCTGGCGGCGGTGTCGACGACGATGCAGCAAGCGACCAGAAGGATGCTCGCGGTCACGGCTCTGGTGTCGGCGCGAAAACCGCCGGCCCGACTCGTGCGAGCCTTGCCCGCGCACAGGCCAAGGCTCCCAAGACAAATTTCCTGGGCGAGATTATCGAGAAGCCGCAGTGGAAGACTGGCGGATCCCAGCGACGAGATGAAGCCAAAGGTAATTACTCGGGCGGCAGCGACAACAGCGAGGACAAGCTGGCAGACGACGCCACTGACACCAAGCGCTTGGCAGACAGCAAAGGCGCAGCTGGCGCTGTCTCCACTTTCCCGCCTCCTCGATTGGTGGTCAAACCGGATGAGTGGTGCCGTATCTCGGACTACTCGAGCCCTCTGGTTGCCTGCATGTACCTGCGCAAGTTGCCCAAGGAATGGTTGCTGGAAGAGCAAGGCGGGCTCATGGTCGTGCCGACGCTGGGCGAGGCCGGTGCCGAAGGCTCGTTCGATGTGCAGGTGGATTGCGACTTCCCACTCGTGCTCGACGAGCTGCCGCGGTTCACGACGCAGAGCGTGCCAGGCGAGTGGGAAGCCACGAACGCCGTCGGGTGTCACTTGCACAGCGAGTGGAAGAAGAACCCAAAGTTCTACCTGCACCTTAAGGGCGTGCGGCCGGCCAAGGTCAAGATCACGCTCACGCGGTCCGAGCTCGAATGGAAGACCAAGTGCAAGCGCGACGCCGTAGGCACGATGATGGGCTTCTACCTCTTCCACGGTCAGCGGCTGACGCGCGCGAGCGACCACCAGGGCAACAACAGCGGCAACGGCAGCTTCCACTCGATCATCGTGAATGGCCGCCCGTGGAGTGAGACCGACTTCGTGCCGCTCCACAGCGTGGCGTCGCCGCCAGAGCTTATGCTCCCGGCGGCCTTCAACGAGCCGTACGTGGTCATGCCGGCGACCTACGAGCCCGGCAAGACCGGTCGATTCGTGCTATCAGTGCAGTGCGACACCGAGTTCACGCTCACAAGCGACGAACCGTGATACGGAGAGAGGAAGAACCACGCCGAAGCTTCGTCGGGTATCTGAAAACATTGGTTTTTCTCGTTGGCTACATGGTCTACACTTGATGGTATACATAGGTATGTACTCGTACATGATGGGAGAAGATGGACCAGGAAGACGCCGAGGCGTGCGAACGCTTGGTGGCGGCGATCCCGTCCCCAGGTCCAGTCACAGGTGCGTGGCACTGTGCGGCGGAATAATTAGGGGGCAGTAAATACAGGCGAGATCCGCCCGTTAGCAGCGCTCGAGCAGCGGGTTCGAGATGTTGCGGGAGAGCGAGAGCGTCTCGAGTGCGAGCTTCGTGGGCGTCGCGGGAGAAACAAACAGCGAGCGCGGGCGGTTGAGAGCGTCCGAGTTCTCGTCGCCTCCGTCGTCGTCATCGTCTTCCTCGTCACTCACGGTCGTCGTTGGGCTCGCGTGGCGCTCGTGCTGCTTGTCCGTGGAAAGCAGCTGCACGCAGTCAAGGAAGAGATCGGCCGAGTCGCTGCGTTCTCGCGACTTGGCGCCGCCGAGCTGCCGCAACATAGCCACGCGCGACTTGTCAGGCATCGTCATCGCCAAAGTGCCAGAGGTTGCGGGTATCGCCCGCAGACCGACGTGGGGCTGTGTGGGCTCCTTGGTCTCCTCCTCTCCCTGCGGCTCATCTTTCTCGTCGTCGTCTTCCTCTTCCTCGTGCTGCGGCTGCAGCGGCGACTGCGCGTCCTCCGTGTCGGTCAGCGTCACGCCGTACTCGCGCCACGCCGAGACTTGGTTCTGGAGGCGAGACGGCGTGGCGACAGCCACCCGCGACGTGTCCGCCAGCGGACTCGAGAAGAAGTTGAAGAAGCGCGGGGTCGTCGACGCCGTCGCGGCCCTCGCCGACCGGCCCACGCCACCGCCGGCCACGGGCGTGTAGCCGCTCACGGAAAGCGGCGACTGCTCTGGCTCGCTTGGCGCCGCCGCCGCGGCCTTCGACGGTGCCTTCCTGGCACCCACGGCGCTCGTCTTCTTGGCCGCCGGCGGCGGGCTGCCGCCGCCCGAGGCCTTGAGCTTGTTGGCCTGGCGGCAGCGGCGCCGGTAGGTGGAGTACCAGTGGTTCTTGATGGCGTTGTCCGTGCGGCCCGGGAGCAGCTTGGCGATCTCGGCCCAGCGGTTGCCGAGCGCCTGCTGGGCCGCGAAAATGATCTGCGTCTCGTCGGCGCGCCACGGCGCCTTGTCGATGCTCGGGTCCAGGAAATTGAGCCACCGCGTGCGGCACTGCTTGGGCGTGCGGCCCGGGAGCTGCTCGGCGATGCTCGACCAGCGCTTGGTGCCGTGCTGCGCCACGAACGCCAGGATCACGCGGTCGTCCGCGGCGCTCCACTGGCGGCGCTTGCTGCCGTGGGCCGCGGCCGACGACGACGCGGCCGCCGCGAGGTCGTCGTCGTCGTCGTCCATCAGGTCGCGGTCCATGTCCACGTCGTGGTCCTCGTCGTCGCGCGCGTGGCCGGCGTTGGCCATGGTGACGGCCTGTCGTGGGGGCGGGCTAGCGTTGGCTGGCTCCAGAGCACGTCGCGAAACCGGAACTGCGACGTGTGAAAGCGCACGTGTGTGGGGGCTGTGAGCCGAGTGGATGCGCACGCCGCCGAGAAGCGTGGAGACAGCGAGAAGAGATGGCGGCGGCGGAAGCGATGGCGCGCCGACTCCTTCGACGCTTTCTCGCGGCAGGTGGCGTTGGGTCCTCGCTGCTTCGTCGCAGGGAAGGCGCGGAGACTGGGCCAACGTTGGGAGTTGGGGCGTTGGGCGCCGGCGCGTTGGATGAAGGTGGTTCCTTCTCTTTTTTGTTGTTGCTGCTGCTGCTGTTGCGGCTCGTCGATGGCGCCAACGTGTTGCGCCTGGGCGGCCAACGATGGAAATGTTGGCACAAGAAGAAGAAAAAAAACGAAGCAAATGCGTTGGCGAAGCTCGTGGGCCGACTGCTACATCAGCGACACGATGGGCGGAGCTCCTGGGCGCTGGGTGTGGGGGATTTAACCCGAATCCTCGTCGAGTGATGAACGAATCGCGGCAGCGAAAACACGCCGCGCCCAACGTTGGCTCTTGCTGGCCGGCATCCACCACCACACCGACATCCGGGTGGACCGCCGGCCTCAACGGCAACCCTGGGCGAAAGAAAGAAGGCGGCGGCCCAATCACCATCGCGCATCCAGCGATGTTTTGAAACGGACGCGACAAACTGAAGACGCCGATTGGTTGAAACTAAAACTCGAACGGGTCGTTACGGAAGAGAAGGGGATGGGGTGACCGTTTGGCGCCGCGAACCGTTACACTCGCCGGGATTGCAGGCTGATCCAGGCGTGGTTCCGGTCCACCCAACCCTTCTTCCTGTCAAGTGTTGAAGCGAGAGGGAATTGGGGTCACAAGACGACATTTTTTGTTGTTGGGACCACCAAAGACGACTGCAACTTGTTGGCGAAAAAAATGTTGGAACAGGGCGTCGCTGTGCTATAGAATGTAGTACGTACCGTACCGCTATGAGCACAGGAATTTCATGTACAGTAGATTCCAGGCACACACCAGCGAACGTTCTTCTGGGTCTTGGCGCTGTTGCAGCCCTGTGGCATGTGAGCCGCGCAAGGCAGCTCACTCAGAAAGCTGGACGTTCTTTCAAATCTATTGTGATAAGCGATGCATTGCCGGGAGGGGGGCACAAATTCCGAATGCCAAACCACCGTTTCTAGGGTTTCTAACAAAATGTACCATCATCATGGTACCCTTCCTCAGAACCTCTAAATTGAGGTTTTGGAGCGCCTCGCCAATCCCCTGAACTGCGGTTCCGGATTGGTTGGCGCAGACCGCTGGCGCTGGGGCTCGCGGGATATGATGGCCGGCGGTGTGTTTGGCGGCGGCGCCATGGCGGCGTTGAGTTTCCCTCTTTCCCAGTCGAAAAAGCGTGCGCATCCTCTATAAACACCATGGCCCCTCCTCCTCCTGCTGGCGAAGAGAAGATCGTGATCCTCCG
>JAMFLL010000216.1:0-52414 GCA_027475725.1 Pythium rhizo-oryzae | reverse complement strand
TGCCCTAGTCGGAATGGATGCCGAAACTTGTAATACATGGAGAAAATGAGCTCTCTAGGGTTTCTTTTCTCTCTCTCGCTTCTTCCCACTCAACACTTTCCTTCTCTTTCATCTTGTCACTCCCGAAACGCTGCCGCGAGCGCCTGCTTCTGCTTGTTCCGGTGCTGCTGGCGTGCGAGCCGGGCCTTCTCCAGGCTCGTGGCAAGGAGCTTGCTCTCGGGGTCCATAGCGACCACGTGTTCGAGGTCAGCGACAGCTTCGTCAAACTGTTTGGTCTGCACATACGCTTGGCTACGGCGGTACCGGGCCTTGACGTGGGACGCGTCGAGCGCGAGTGCGAGACTCGCGTGCTTGATGCAGGCGTCCATGTTGTGGCGCTTCCAGTGGCACGTCGCGAGGTTCGCGTGGCACGGGATGGCGATGGCGTCCACGCGCACGCGTTCGTCAGCTGAGAAGTGGCAGTGGGTCGTCGGGCACGTGAGCCACTGCAACGCCCTATCGTAGGCGCGGATAGCGCCCCCAACAACGTCGCGCTTGAAGCGGTCATTGCCGCGCTGGCGGTGGAACTCGGCGCGATGCAGCTTCAGATCAAGCCATGACGACTGGTACAACTCGGTGTCCTCCCGCTCTTTTGTGGCCGTTTCTGACGCTCTGAGCACACAAAACAAATCGTTGTCACCGCTGGTATCACCCGCTGCCTGGAGCCCAAAGGCCGATGCCTTTACGGGGAAGCTTGCTTCTCGTGGGCCGTCGCCACCTTCCTTGGTCACCAACGAGCTTGCTTCGCGCTCGATTTCCGGAACGATCTGAGGGTGGAGCGTGCTCACACTCACAGCTCCAGATCCGCTGAGCGGTTGGCTAGCAGTAGCATTCACCCACTGCGCTGGAAACATGCCACAGCCGAGGGAAACTGACCGCGACGCGTCCTCATACACGTGCCATTCGACGTCCCCCATGGTGCCTGTATCTTTGACGCAAGACTGAGCAGCTCCGTACCCGAGCAAGCGTAACCCATAGTGTAACCCATTCATTTTTCGTCATGTTTCACAGCACGGCGACGGCCGTCAAGACCACCAGCGACGCGGCAAGCAGGCTAAGCCGCAGCGACAGCGCGTCGCACGCGTAGTAGCGGTCCCACTCGTTGCGGAGACACATAAAGTCCTCGAGCTCGCAGTTCCAGTGGCCGCACTCGCCCAGGTGCGTGCACAGCAGCCTCGCCGAGTTCTCGAGGCAAAAGTCGTGCGTGATGCACGTGTTGGCCGAGACCTGCGCGCACGTGCAGCGCGAGCGCGCCATCGCTAGCTGGTGGAGCGTGTCGCTGGTGAGGCACTCGTTCGAGCACATGGCGGAGCGCAGGTCACTCTGCTCCACGGGGCCGTACTTGCCGGCACGGACGTCGCGGACGTACTTGATGCGCGACTCGCACATGGTGGCCATGATGAAGATGTCGGCGCCCTCGTCCGAGTTGATAAAGTCGTGGTAGATCTGCAGGTCGCAGTCGAGTCCGTCGCCCAGGCGGCGCTGCGCGCTCTGGTGGGACCGCTTGGTGTGTGCTGCTGCATGGGCCGACGACGTGGTGGCGACGAGCTGAGAGCGATTGTGACTGCTGGATGCCGCCGCGCACGGCGACCGCCAGGTGGCAAGTACAACAAACAGCCACAAGCCAAGCACACGCAGCGCGTGGTGCTGCATGCGCCTGCGCGCCCTCATGCCAGAGCCCGATCCCGAGGTGATCTCTTCAGTGTGATGGATGGGACGTGAAAAGGCACAAAGCGATACAAACCTGTTGCTGCTATTACGTTCGTATCGGATGCGGTTTGAAAGCGAGGAAGAGACCATCATTCCAGCCCGTCCCTGTTGCCCCCGCCAATTCGACGGAATTCGAGGTGTTATTACGGACCCGGAAATGAGCGGGAAACGCAAGTTGGCGCACCCGCACGCGGCGTGCGACGCGACCGCGCGGGTCATGAACTTGCTGGCGCCCGAGTTCGAGTATCTGGGTACGCGCTCGCGTTTTCCCGAGCGGCAGAAGCGCCGTACAAGCCGCGTTCTGACGGGTTGAGTGATGGACAGACCCGAACCCGGACATCCACGCGCTCTTCATGGAGTACAACGACGTGTTTTTCGAGGGCAAGCTGGCCGGATGCGAGGTCAAGTGGAGCAAGCGCATGACGCTGTGGTGCGTCGCTGTGCATCGCCTTCGGGACAACGTGGGAGTAAAAAGAAGCGCCGCCGGTATTGACGGTCTGATCGTATGTGCGATGTTTGACGCAGCGCCGGGCTCTGCTCGTACCAGCCCAGCAGCGGCTTCTGCTCCATCCGCTTGAGGTGCGTATAGCTACCAAGGATTAGTAATCCAACATCGTACTGATCGTGCTGACACGGACTGTGTCGATGTCGCCAGTGAGCCACTACTCAAGCTGCGGCCGCGGAGCGATCTCATCAACACGCTTTTGGTACGCACAAAGCACAGTAATAGCAGGAGCCATCTAGAGGGTGGTCTAATGTTCGAGGTTGACTGCTGCGTCCAGCACGAAATGATCCACGCGTTCGTGTTCGTATCAAGCCCCGTGCGCGACCGTGACGACCACGGGCCAATCTTTCAGTCGCACATGAACCGAATCAACCAGTCGGCGGGCACGGTCATCACGGTGTACCACACGTTCCACGACGAGGTCGACACGTATCGCCAGCACTGGTGGCAATGCGATGTAAGTTCTACTAGGGAGGGAGCGTCATTTTCGATGCTGATGCTAGACCTTCGTACAGGGCTCGTGCCGTCGCAAGCCTCCTTACTTTGGGGTCGTCAAGCGTGCGATGAATCGCCCGCCAGGCCCTTTGGACCGGTGGTGGGATGATCACCAGGTGAGCTTGCCATGCTCTCACGCATGCCCTTCGTGGAACGATTTCTAACAAACGTGGGTTGATACTGGATAGAAAACCTGCGGGGGCACGTACACGAAAATCAAGGACCCGCCTGGGTTTAAAGAGAAGCAGGAGAAGAAGCTGCTGAGGCTGCAGCAGAAGAAGGAAAAAGAAAAGGCAGCGCCGAGCGTCAAACAGTACTTTTCGACGGCCGTGAAAGGAGAAGGAGGCGACGCCGCTCTTGGCGCCACGGGATCCAGTGCGAACAAGCCGGGCGCAAAGAAAAAAGCACGAGTAACGAAGCCCACGGGCGGGAAGGCGTCCAGTGACAAGAAAGATAAACCGACTTGGCTAGTGTCGCCAAAAGCGGATCCGTCGACGACTTCCTTTGCGGTTCCTGAGAACGCAGTGCTGTTTGCTGGCGACGACGGGGATTACTATCTTGTGGGGGATGTCAGCGCCATGTTTCAGCTTGGGAAGACCCCTGCAGCGCAACCGAGACAAAGTGACAGCTCCGCGTTCGTAGATCTCACTGAGACGGATGACGAAGACCATGATCAGGTGAAACAATCAGCCAGTGATGCGCTGCGTGCGTCCCAACGCCCATCCACGAAAGCAACACAGGACGTCGAGATTATCGAGATCGACTGATGCTAGTTCCAGGCACTCGATGTGCCCAGTTTTGTGTTCAATTATTTACAAGCTAGTGCTGCTGCCGTACCGGACCGCTACTGGCTGCTCGAGGCTTGGGCGGCGACGAGCTGAAGGCTTCGATGTCCTGGTCCTCAGCGCCACTATAGTCAAAAGGGGATACACAGTCATTCCAATCAGCATCATCCCCAGTGGAGGACGAGCCCAGCGCCTGCTCCCTTCCGTGCCGCCACCCTCTCGTCCCCAGTCAGTTACCACCCAATACATCAGAGCGCGTACAGTGTCTCCTCGATCTTGTCCCACTTGTTGCTCTGCCGCAGCTGCTCCATCGCCTGATTGATCTTGTGCTTGCGGATGAGCGAGTCGAGGGCCACTTTCTGACGCGCCTGCATGATCTGCTTCTTCTTCTCCTTGATGTTGCGGCTGCGCTCGTCTTCCTCGGCGATCTTCTGGAGCATGAGCATGCGGTTGTACTCCTCCACGCGCTTGAGCCGCTCGACGTTCTTGATCTTCTCCTCCTGCGTCAGCTCCTTTTCTACCGTGTGGAGTAGGCGCTCCTTCTCGCGCTCGCGGTACACCTCCTCAAGCTTCTGCTCCATGGCGCTGCGCTTCGTGAGGATCTTGGACACGCTGTCCTCCTGGTGCTTGCGCGCGGCCTCGAGCCGCTTCTGGCGAATCTCCTCTTCTTTCTTCTGGAAGGCCGCGCGATCGCGCAGCTCCTTCATGGTCTTGGCCTGGATCTCCTTGGCGCGCTCCGAGGCGGCCGCCTGCTTAAGATCAAAGTCCTCTTTGCGCTTCTGCAGGTTGAGCTGGTTCTGCATGGACGCCTGCTGGATGCGCGCGTTCGCCTTCTCTCGCCGCTCGAGCGCCTCTAGGTGTCGCCGCTTGTTTGCAGCCTCCATCTTGTACATCACCTGCTTCTCTTTCTCGAGCATTTTGGCGCGGTTCCGCGCGACCAGATCTTCTTGTTGCTGGAGCAGCGCCTCAGTTTGCTTGCGGAACTCCTCGGCCTTTTCGCTGCGCTCCATTTCGCGGAGCGTGGCCTCTCGCTTCCGCTCTTGTGCCTTCCGCTCCTCTTCTTCGAGCAACTTCTTTTCCTTCTCGGCCTCTTGTTTGGCGCGCAGCTTGCGCTGCTGCGCTTCGAGGTCTTCCTGTTTCTTTTTGGCCAGTTCACGTTCGTGCTTTTGCGCGACGAGCTGTGCGCGCTTGGCTCGCAGCTCCTTCTGATACTCGAGCTTCTTGCGCACTTCCTCGGCTGTGCGGCGCGCATTCTCGAGCTGGATCTTTGCCATTTTCGACTCCATCTCGATCACGCCCTGGATCTCCTTCTTCTGGCGCTGCTTCATGCGCTGCAAACGGCGCTCCTCGAGCATCACCATCGTCGAGTCGCCCAGCGCGTCAGTCGGAGATGACGAGTCTTGTTGGCCATCGCTGGCTCCATGGATCGGCGAGGTCGCTCGCGTCGTGGCGCCTGCAGACTTGGCACGCATCTTGGCCATGACCATCGTCGGCGAGCGGTTGCCCTTGCCGGGCGAGTGCTTACCGATCGTGGACGGCAGGCCGCCTTCGTATTCGCTGAGCATCGCGTCGCGCTCGCGCCGCACGGCGTCTAGCTTCGCGAGGCGCAGCTGCTCAAAGTGTTGGTACCGGATCGTCGCGGCCTCCTTCTCGACAAGTCCATACTTGCCCCGGCGATCCCAAAAGTCCTTGGGCGATCTACAACGCACACCCGTAGTGAAAACGAAACATGTTAGCACATCGAATCTCATATGGGGACCACACGCCTGCGACGCACTTGGGAAGTAGTTCATCTGGTTCGATACCTGTGCGCAGGCATGCCTCTAGGCTGCGCGGCGAGTTGATGCGCTCGCCCGATTCGGCGCCGATGTCGAGCGTGATGAGCTTCTTGCCGCCCATGGCGTGTGGTTTGCGAGTTAGCGCCAGCCGCGATTCAAGACACCAGGCAGCAAGGACTCCGCTGTCGCTCCGGTGTGCGTTGAAGCTGCGTGGGGCCGCCAACACACGCAGGTAAGAACAAACTCACCTATAAGATATAATACGATGCCCTCGTCCTCGTCTCCTTGACAACCAAGCGTGCCGCTATTTCTGACGAAAGCCTGGCCGCGCAATATTGGAAGGTTCCTTGATTTGGGCGGGCCGACGCCCAGCGATGTCACAAGAAGTGATGGAAATCGCGGTCGTATACCAACATGATATGAGCGCGTAGAGCCCTTTCCGAGCCTCTCCCCTGAAGTCGAGTCTGTGCGGCGGGTGCATCGTACGCCTCCCATGCATCATCCCTTGTCGATCGCAGAATCTCACCCCCGTGATCGCGAGCAACTCGCCGAGTGACCGACGTGATCAAACACTTCGATCCGGTTGCTCCTATATGTGTGAGGGAACGAGTTGCGGCGCCCCGCGAGTGATCCGATGTCCGAGCCACGACGACGGAGCTTCCAGAGATCCGCGGGACTCTCATTGAAGCCAGTCCAGGTGATGGGTACATTGGTTAACATAAGCAGTACCGTACGGTCTCCTTTAGGTTCACTTCCGAACAGCTCCCCCCGATCGAGTGACCGTCCAGACTTGCCACGTTGCGTGGGGCGGCACCATCGTCATCTCCGCTGTGTCTCCCCCCACGCGCGACGCGACCATGAAGGCTCTCGCGCGCATCGACTTCTTCCGGTACGTCCCCCACGCCCCCGCGCGTTCCCCAGCGGCTCGTCGCCTGTGCATCGCATTGCCGCTGTGCCGCTGCGCACGCTCGTGGCGTTTTCACTTGCTGATACTGTGGATCCATGGAACAGCAAGGTGCCGGAGGAGCTCCAGGTGAACAGCGGCAGCGGCCTGGTGTTCACGGTGCTGTCGTTCGCGACCATGCTGCTGCTCGTGGTGTCCCACTACAACGCGTACATGGCGCAGAGCACGCGCACGTACGTGTCGCTGGACTCGCACCAGGAGGACCAGCTGCGCATCAATTTCAACGTGAGCCTCGTGGCCGTGCCCTGCCAGCACGCGAGCGTGGATTTGTCGGACCACATGGGCCAGCGCTTTGTCAACATCACGCGCCACATCCGCCACTTCAAGCTCGCGTCCAGCAAGACCACGAACCAGGTCGCGCGCCTGGACGAGGTCGTGATCGACGCCAAGACGCCCAGCTGGGGCGGCGTCGAGCGCGCCACGCACGAGGGCATCCACTACTCGACGCCGCTCACGACGCGCAACTTTTTCGACTTTATGGCCAAGTATGAGCTCGTGCTGGTCAACTACTACGCGCCGTGGTGCCCGTTCTGCCAGCAGCTCAACCCCGAGTGGGAGCGCGCCGCGGCGCAGCTCCAGGACCACCCAGAGTACAGCGAGCGCGTGATGATGGCGTCCGTGGACTGCACGGACGACGACGCGGTCTACCTCTGCCAGCGCGCCAACATCCGCGCATTCCCTTCCATGCTCGTACGTGCCCCCGCACTGTCGAAGTGTACTTCGTGGAGGAGCGGAGACGGAGGTTCTCACTCGTTTGGATGTTCCTAGATCTACATGTACGGCTCGACCCACACGCGGTACATCTACAACGGCCCGCGCAAGAGCGAGTACTTGCTGCAGTTCCTCGACCTCTTCTACCGACGCCTCGAGCCGGATGCCGACTTTGCTGAGGAAGTGCACACGGACGAGACGCTGAGCCTGCCCATGAACGTGAACCACGAGAACGTCGACGCGCTCGAGCTCAAGAAGATCAAGCGCACGCTGCCGGCCGATGCTGTGGAAGGCTGCGAGGTCTCGGGCAGCATCAGCGTCAACCGCGTGCCCGGCAAGCTCGTGCTCACGGCGCGCTCGGCGGACCACTCGTTCGAGATCAAGGACATCAACGTGACGCACCACGTGAACCACTTTTCGTTCGGCCAGATCCGCGCGTCCGAGCACCTCGTGGACGGCGCGCGGCCCAACTTCCTGCCGTCCAAGCGCTTCCCGCTCGACTCGGCCATGTTCTTCGCCGAGAACGTCAATATCACCATCGAGCACTTTCTCAACGTACGTTTCCAGTGCTCTGGGAACGTAATCGGAGATGACGGAAGAGCTGACGATACTGCTGGTTGTGTGTGTTATAGGTGGTGGGTTTTGACCACTCGGACTACCGCGAGTACATCTTCGACCGCGTACCGCGCACGTACGAGTTCTCGGCGAGCAGCAACCAGTACAACGCCAGCAACTCGCTCCCGGCGGCGCTGTTCACGTTCGACATTTCGCCGCTCGTGATCCTCGTGGTCAAGGACAACGTCCCGCTCTACCGGTTCCTCACGTCGCTCTGCGCCGTCGTCGGTGGCGTCTTCACGGTCATCGGCCTCGTCGACTCGGGCGTCTTCCACACCATGAACTCGATCAAGAAGAAGCAGCAGCTCGGCAAGCTCGCATAGACCCGTTTCTCCGCGGAACCTCTTGCTGGAGGGGCCAGAAACATAAACGATGTTTTTTTCTTGGAGTTCCCAAAAATCCTGTTTACGAAGTTAACCAGTGAACTTGTACGGTCTCCGATAAGTTGCCTTCGCAAATGAAGAGCTTCTGCAAGTGAGCCACGTCATGGTCTCCGCAACGAAAATGCCCGGATCGGCGGCTGACGTGGTCGACAAGCGCGCGGTGGACGCGCCGCTGGTGGCGCTGCTCTGCAGCTCCGTGGCGCTCAAGCTGCTGCTGCTGCCGTCCTACACGAGCACGGACTTTGAGGTGCACCGCAACTGGCTCGCGGTCACGCACTCGCTGCCGCGCGCGCGCTGGTACCACGAGGCCACGAGCGAGTGGACGCTCGACTACCCGCCGTTCTTCGCGTACTTTGAGTACGCGCTGTCGCTGCTCGCGGCCCGCGTGGACCCGTCGCTCGTACAGATCTCGGCGACGCCGATCTTCAGCCCGAGCATTCTGCTCTTCCAACGGCTCAGCGTGGTCGTCTCGGATCTCGTGCTCTTCTATGCCGTGTACGCGTACTGCGCGTCCTGGCCGACCGTGACGACGACCGAGTCGGCGTTCTCGCGCCACAAGCGTCTCGTGGTCGCGTTGCTCACGACGTTGGACGCCGGGCTCCTCTACGTGGACCACATCCACTTCCAGTACAACGGCATGCTGCTCGGACTGCTGATCCTCTCGGCGACCAAGTTCCGGCTCCAGCAAGACCTCCAGGGCGCGTTCCTGTACGCCGTGCTGCTCATGTTCAAGCACATTTACCTGTACGCCGCGCCCCTCTATTTTGTGTACTTGCTGGGTCACCACTGCTACGCCAAGACAACCGACGACACTGAAGCCCGCGAACGCAAGCGATCGATCTCGAACACGGACGTGCACGAGACCATCCAGAGCCAGCACGATGGCAAGGCCGCGTTTTCCTTGTTCCGGTTCCTGCGGCTCGGTGTGATGGTGCTCGCAGTGTTTGGGGTCGCGTTCGGGTCGGTACTCGCGTCCCACCCGGACCCGATCGCCGGGCTCAAGCAGATTTTCTCCCGGCTCTTCCCCGTGCAGCGTGGGCTTTGCCACGCGTACTGGGCGCCGAACGTGTGGGCGCTGTACGCATTCCTGGACAAGATGCTCGTGGTGCTTCGCGTCGTACCGGCAGTCGAAGGCGTGGCGCTCATGAGCGGTGGGCTCGTGCAAGAGGCGAGCTTCGCGGTGCTCCCCTCGGTGCCACCGCTGGTGTGCGCCGTGTTGACGTTTGCCAGCATGATGCCCGTGCTCTACTCGGTGTGGCGGTACCCGGACTCGTCGCTCTTCATGAGCGCGCTCGTCTACTGTATGCACTGCTCGTTCATGCTAGGGTACCACGTCCACGAGAAGGCGATTCTCCAGGTGCTGCTGCCGCTGGCGCTGCTCGCGGCCGAGAGCGTGAACGACATGCGACTCTACCGCTTCGCGTCCATCGCGAGCTCGATCTCTCTCTTTCCGCTGCTCTTCACGCCAGCTGAGCAAGGCACCAAGGTGCTTATCGCGGTCGTCCACGCGCTGGTTGCGTACGTCACGCTCGGGCCGCTGCTCAAGGACTCGCTCAAGAAACGCCATATTCGTGCGACTGCGGTCGGCCTCCACGCGCTCGAGAAGCTCTACATCGCGCTGCTCGTGGCCGTCGCACTCGGTGCGGCACTGTTCCCGTTCGTGCCCAAGTTTGGTGCCAAGTACCCGTTCCTGCCGCTCATGGCCATGTCTGTGGTCTGCGCCATCGCCAACCTGTACGTGTGGTTCTTCGCGATCTCGCAGCACTTCCGCAAGCTCGAGGCGGTGAAATCCTACATGCTGCCGAAGAAGTAACTAGAAATTGGCCAATTCGGATCACCGTTCTATACGTTCACTACTGTAGTTAGGAGGGAAAAGGAAAAGGTTAAACAGACACGTGCGGTAGGGGCCGCACACACTTATCTCTTGGGGCAAGGTCCTTCCGGGTCCACGATCTTGAGAAATGTGTTCTTGTACTTGGAAGCTCGCGCGAGCATTCTTTCTCTCACTTGCAAGCGCCGTGACGGTCGACGATCGTGAGCTTGGGGTGGCTACAACGTGCGTTCTCGAAGAGGCAGACGTTATTGTATGTCTTACCGTCAGACGCGCAGACCGGGTCAAGCTCGCGCGTGCAGCCTGTCTCGCACTTGCAGGGCCCATCAGGGTCGACAATCTTGAGCGACGCGTTCGTGCACTTGGCATTCTCAAAGAGACACTCATTGTTGTACGTCTTGCCGTCCGATGCGCAGACTTGCTCGAGGTCGCGTGGGCACTCCTTCTCGCACCGGCACGCGCCGTCAGCGTTCACGACCGTGAGCTTGGGGTTGCGACACAGCGCAATCTCAAAGAGGCAGTGGTTGTTGTACGTCTTGCCGTCCGACGCGCACAGCGGATCCAAATTGCGCGGGCAGCCCTTTTGGCAGTGGTCGTTTTCTTCTTCGTCGTCTTCATCGTCTTCCTCTTCGTCGTCGCTCGCCTCCTCGCCTTGCTCCTCATCGTCGTCGTCGTCATCGTCATCCGTAATATCGCGGCCGCCCTTTTTGATCGTGATGTGGACCACCGACGTCTTGGCGGGGGCCGCCTTCGCCTCGCTGGGCGTGCACGGGCGCGCGTGGAGCTGCTTGAGCGCGGGCGTCTGGCACTGCGCAAATTTGAGAAAGCACTCGCTCGCGTACGTCTTGCCGTCGCTGCCGCAGACCGGAGACGCGTGCGCCGCGTCACAGACGACCTTGCACTCGTGGGCGTCCACCGCACAGAGCGACAGCGCGAGCGCGAACGCCAGCGACGCGATCTTGGTGTTCATGAGGACTCGTGTGTGGCAGCTTTCTGGGAAAATGAGCTCTTCCAGAAACGACGAAGAGCTCCAAAGTTGTGGGCGAACTGTCACAGCAAGTAGTCAGAAAACCTTATTCTGTCTTTTGTAATACTTTCAATTATAGCCAATCAGAAAGACCCAGCGCACATTTCATCAACGATTACCTACCCCTAATCAAGGATACTGTCGGATGGTCGAACCAGCCCAGGTGTACTAAAGCTATCTTGAAATATGTATTAAAGATGAATTAGGATAAACGAAGTTTCGAAACTGAAGGTATCAGTTGCGGGTGTCGGTGGGGGGTTGCCGCGTCTCGTTGCGCGTCTCACCGGTTGCGTATCCTCTCGATGTCGAGCGCCTTCATCTCGGAGAGGTAGAGCGGGTTCACGCCGGCCTTGACCAGCTCCTCGACCTCCTGGAGCCGGATGCGCTCGAGCCGGGCCAGCTCCTGCGCGAACTCGTCCTTGAGCGCCTGGCCCTCGGCCTGCTTCTGCGCGAACACGAGCTTGTGGGTCTTCTCCTTGGCCTCGATCTGCGTCTGCAGCACGCGCCGGTGGGCCATGCTCGCGACTTTCTTCTTCTCCTCGGCCTCCTTCACGCGCGCCTTGTCGGCCTCGACCTGCGCCATGATCGACTCGTACTCTTTCTGCTGCATGGTCGCTTCTTTGATGCGCGCGCGTTGGCGGTGCATGGCCTGCGCCTCGCGCTCGGCGCGCATCTCCTCCATCTCTTGCTTCTGCTTGCGCAGCAGCGCGAGCTCGGCCTCGCGGGCCTGTCGCTCGCGCGCCTCGGCCGCGCGCTTGGCGCGAAGTTCGTCTAGCTCGGCCTTCTCGTTGGCCATTTTCTCCTGCATCGACCGCAGCTTGGCGCAGCGCAACTCGGCCTCGTGGCGCTTGCGCTCCTCCTCTTCCTCGAGCGCACGCTGCTCCTCAGCCTTCTTGCGCTGGTACGCCATCACTTTCTCCTCCTCTTCTTTCAGGAGCAGCTTCTCCTCGGCCTTGCGCGCGAGTGCCTGCTCGTTGAACTTTTGGATCTCGACCATGGTCAGGCTCGCGCGCTCGGCCTTGCGGCGCTCCTTCTCGGCTTCTTCCTCCTGCTGTCGGCGGATCTTCTCGAGCATCTCAGCAGCCTCCTGCGCCACGAGCTCGCTCTCCTTCTCGCGCTGACGCTTGCGCTCCTCGATCTGCTCCTCGAGCACCTTGCGGTCCGCGTACCGCTTGACCTTCTTGGACTCGTCCACCAGCTCCTGCCGCTGTAGCCCCTCGAGGCGGTCCACCTCCATGAGCAAGTTCATCTTCTCGTCGTACACGTGTTTGTCCTCGTCCAGCTCCTCCTTGAGCTTCTTCTGCTGGTCGCGGATCGTGAACGCCTGCGCCCTCGCACCCAGCGTGCGCATGAGCTTGACACTGTCATGGTCCTGCTCCTTGAGCACCGCGGCCTTGCGGAGCACCTCCTGGCGCTCCTGCTCCAAAATCTGCTCAATCTGGCTCTTGGGCGCACGTCGCGCGGCCTCCTCGCTCAGTTTGAGCATGTGCTCCTTGCGCTTCTTGGACTCGAGCCGCTGCTGCTCCTGCTCGGCGTCGCGCCGCGCCTCGAGCTCCTCGAGCTCGACCGCCGTGAGGATGCGCGTCTCTTGCTTCATGCGCTGAAGGTCCGACTCGCCCACGAGCGTGGTCGGCCGCGGCGGTTTGGACGCCTTGAGGCGCTGGCTGGCGGCCTCCGATTCCTGGTTGTTTGAGCCGCCAACAATATCGCGACCGGCCTGCATCGAGCGGTCGCTCTTCTTGAGCCGCGTTGCAGCCTTGGCGCTGCCGAACAGCGTGTCGTCCACCTGCGGTGAGTGAGCCACGCGGCGGTACCGACGGCCCGTGGACACGGACGCCGGTCCGCCGGAGCCGCTGCTGCCATTCGAGGCGCGGCTCGACGCCGACGCGGCGCGCATATTCATTGCTAGAAGTTCTGTCCTGTTACTCTCGATGGAAGCTCACTGTCTCTTGAAGTCCGACGAGCCACGTGGGGAGTCGCTGGGAGGGCACAAGGCATCGTTCATGGTGTCACTCGGCTATAATCAGCACTACCACGGGGCCTCCTAAGACCCACGCCTATCAAACGGAGGGAAGAAGAGTCCCTGATGGAGGTCTGATCAGTAAGAATAGAACGAGCCTCGGCTCGCGCCAAACAGGTCAGTGGCGTCGTGAATGCGTACAAGTCTCTATGTAGTAGTATTCCGCACCGGTTAATATAACAAACCCACCAACCACTGGAAGCACGCCGTCTAGTTGCGCTTCTTCTTGCCGCGGCGCTCGCGGCCTTTCTGTGCGTTCGGGTTCATGCGGCCGTAGCCCACTTCGATGCTGGCGTGCTTCTCAGCCTTGACGCCGAGATCGTGGGCCACGTTCTCACCGAACGCGCTCTGCATGACCTTCTTGTGCTGGCGCTGGCGCTGGCCCCAGATGCCCATCATGAGCTGGTCCTCGCGCAGCAGCAGGTCGCCCTGGCGGCCGCCCTTGGGCTTGGGCAGCGAAAACTTGGTACCCGTGAGCTTGGTCGGGCGGTTCGCGCGGTGGTAAAACACCATCTGACCGTCCTGACCGAGGCTGTAGGACACGCGCTCGAGCGTGTTGTTGCCGCACTTGGGGCAGAACATGCGCTCCATCTCCGACGTCGTCGTGAAACACGCCACGCACTTGAGGATCCACTGCTTCACGCGCTTGATGAGCATGCCCTCGGTAGACAGCAGGCGCAGGCCGATCTGGAGCATCACGTTCTGCATCGAGAAATCCGTCGTGATACACGCCACCGAGATCTCGTTGCGGATCGCTTCGACGTTCTTGCCGTCGCCAAACATCGAGCCCTTGAAGTCGGATACGTTGATCGAGTTGATCCAGTTCTTGCCGTCGTCATCGGCGGCACCGGCGTTGCTCGACGAGCCAAAGCCGCCGAGAATGCGCGACTTGACCTCAGCCTTAAGGATCTCCTGCGACACGGGCTCGCTGAACTCGGCCTTGTTCTCCTCCTTCTCGTCCTCATGGTCCTCGTCAGCGGCCTCGTCCGTCTTTTCGTGGACAAATGGGCACTCGTCGCCGTTCTTGCAGCCTTCGGGCGTGTTGAAGAACTTGCACGGGATCGCGACCTTGCGCTTCTCGACACTCTCACCGTTCTCACCCTCAGCGGCCGCGAGCGACTCGTCGTGGATGAACTTGCACTCGTCGCCGTACTTGCAGCCCATGGCCGTGCCGAAGAACTTGCACGGGTACCGCGCGCCGCTGACGATTTTGCCGTTCGCGTCGCGCGTCACGGTCGCCGAGTTCTCGGGGCTCTCCTTGAGATGCTCGGCGCCGTTCGCCTCGACCTCGAGCATGTACGTGAGCGCCATGACGCGCAGATCGGGCAGCGAGAGCGACGCAAAGTCGCCCGTCTTGCGGGAAAAGTTGGCGACCGCGCGCATGGCCTCGGCCGACGGCTCGCGCGTCTTGATCGTGAACGGGAGTGTCTCCAAAATCGCGCGCGAGCGCTTGTCGCGGATCTCCTGGAGCACGTCGGGCACGGTCCAGAAGTTCTCGGCCAGCGGCGCGAGGTTCGTGCCCTTGATGATCGCGCCGGAGTCGACCACGAGGTGCAGCACTTTCTTCTTCTCGCCCGAGGGCTGCACAGCCGGCGCAGCGGCCACGCTTTCGGGCGCGCGCGGCGCGGCGACCGGCGCGGGCGCCGGCCACTGCACCTCGAGCGTCGCGGCCTCCATCGCCGTGGTAATCTCCTGCGCGTCCGCCATCTCTCGCTCTCGCTTCTGGCAACTTGCCCTTGGAAATGGGTGGCTTTTTTCCAGCAGCTCCAAAGGCCATCACCAACCAAACAGTACCCTTTTCAACCAATCAATCTCTGTCTTCGTTCCTTATTTTTCCCAATCAGGTGATCGCTTTGAAACGGTTAAGAACTGTCCCTGTTTGACACGGCCTGAGGCAAACCCTGTTCTAAATGCCATCCCGCCTGTTTCCTATTGTGTCTGGTAGAAACAGAGTGGAAGTCGGGAGGGGTGGGCGGGCGCTGCTTCGTTCCAGACCCCCACTGTGCGGAAGGAAGAACAACCGCAAAAAGATCGCACACTGGCGACGGCCGCGGAAAGGAAAGGGAAACCAAAGCAACGGGGGGCGACCATGGCGCACGTGTTCGGCGACAACGAGAAGGAGTCCGACTATGGCTACGTGTTCAAGGTCTCGGGCCCGCGTACGTTCTCGTGTTGGAAGCTCCCCCCGGTCGCCTCGCTCTCCACCAAGAGAGAGAAACGGAGAGAAAGAGGAAGAAGAGGAAAAAAAAGTGGTTCTCTCTCTCTCTCGGGCGGTGGAGGGAGTTGTGGCGAGGCCAGGGGGAAGAGAAATTGGAGATGTGGGGCATTGGACTGATGATCGGTGTGTGTGTGTGTGTGTGGGTGCGCAGTCGTGATTGCCGAGAACATGCTCGGCGCGGCCATGTTCGAGCTGGTACGGTGTTTTGTTGAGGAGGAAACGCATCTCTGGCGCAACAAAGCTCACGAGGACACTATTGTACGGTTCTGTAGGTCCGTGTGGGCCACGACAAGCTGGTCGGCGAGATCATTAAGCTCGAGGGCACGAACGCCTCGATCCAGGTCTACGAAGATACCTGTACGTCTTTGGATTCACGGGTTGGTCTTGGAAAATGTTGCTGATGATGTGGTCGATGATTGTGTAGCTGGTCTGACGGTCGGTGACCCGGTGGAGCGCCGCAAGCAGCCTCTGTCGGTGGAACTCGGCCCCGGTATCGTCGACAACATCTTTGACGGTATCCAGCGTCCGCTGCAGTCCATTTACGACCTCACGAAGGACGTGTACGTCCCGCGTGGTGTCGACGTGCCGGCGCTGAACGCCACGAAGCGCTGGCGCTACCGCCCCGTGGGCTTCCGCGAGGGCGACCCGATCTCGGGCGGCGACATTTTCGGTATCGTCCACGAGAACGACATTCTGCACTCGCACAAGATCATGTGTCCGCCCAACGTGTTCGGTACGGTCGTCAAGATCTACGGCGGCGGCACCGACAACAATGAGTCGTTCACGCTTGAGGACACGGTGCTCGAGGTGCGCGACGACACCACGAAGAAGACCCACAAGCTCGGCCTCTCGCACTTCTGGCCTGTGCGTAAGCCGCGTCCGGTCGCCGAGAAGCTCGCTGGTAACGTCGCCCTGCAGACCGGTCAGCGTATCATTGACGCACTCTTCCCGTCTGTGCTTGGTGGTACGTGCGCCGTGCCCGGTGCGTTCGGCTGTGGTAAGACGGTCATTTCGCAGGCGCTGTCGAAGCACTCGAACTCCGACGCGATTGTGTACGTCGGCTGCGGTGAGCGTGGTAACGAGATGGCTGAAGTGCTGTGTGATTTCCCGGAGCTCACGATGACCATCAACGACCGCGAAGTGCCGATCATGAAGCGTACGACGCTGGTGGCGAACACCAGTAACATGCCCGTGGCGGCCCGTGAGGCATCGATTTACACGGGTATTACGCTCGCCGAGTACTTCCGTGACCAGGGCATGAACGTGTCGATGATGGCCGACTCCACCAGTCGTTGGGCCGAGGCTTTGCGTGAAATCTCGGGTCGTCTTGGTGAGATGCCTGCTGATAGCGGTTACCCGGCGTACCTTGGCGCGCGTCTCGCTGCTTTCTACGAACGTGCCGGCCGCGTCGCGTGTCTTGGTAGCCCGAAACGTGAGGGTAGTGTCACGGTCGTCGGCGCTGTGTCGCCGCCTGGCGGCGATTTCTCGGACCCGGTCACGGCCGCGACGCTGTCAATTGTCCAGGTCTTCTGGGGTCTCGACAAGAAGCTCGCACAGCGCAAGCACTTCCCGTCCGTCAACTGGCTCGTGTCGTACACCAAGTACATGCGTGTGCTCGAGCCGTTCTTCAACAAGATGGACCCGGAGTACTCGACCCTGCGAACAAAGTGCCAAGACATTCTCCAGAAGGAGGACAACCTCACGGAAATTGTGCAGCTCGTCGGCAAGGAGTCGCTTTCGGAGGACCAGAAGGTCGTGATGGAGATGGCCAAGATCATTCGTGAGGATTTCCTGCAGCAGAACGCGTTCTCGGACTACGACTTTACGTGCCCGCTGACCAAGAGTGTTGGCATGCTCAAGACCATCATCCTGTTCCACGACCTGAGTCAGAAGGCTATCGCGGACTCGCCGCCGGATGCCAAGATCACGTGGGCGCAGATCCGAACGACGCTGAACCCGGTGATGCAGAAGATCATTCAGACCAAGTTCCAGCTGCCCAAGCAGCCGGTTGAGCAGATGAAGTCGTTCTTCAACGGTCTCTGCGAGGAGATTGAGCAGGCCTTCCAGCAGCTCTCGGACTAAGTTGACGAGTCAGAATCGCCTGTGGTGGCCCACAGGCCGTCCTATGGCACTGAGCGACAGCAGAGGTACCAATGGTAGACGACTGCGTATCTCCCCCAACGTCCACGCTGACCACGAACCGAGAAAAAATGAAGCCACATCCATGGAGATAAAAAAGGAGAAGAGTGTATATCTGTTTGGTTCGAGGTCATCCTTGGATCAACAAGAGAGCGAATAACAGAAAGAAAGAGAGAACAAGACCTCCACTGCCGCGCCTCACATTGCTCTGCCACACGTCACAGGTTGTGAGACCGTCACCCATTTAGAATTAGAAACGAACCCTATCTATCTGGAGCGATACGGTCTCCGATTGCAACCAGCACAAAACCAGGTGGTGAGCCTGAGCGTGAACACGGCTCCTTGGCTCAAGGCTCAAGCGGTCGCCTGGGTGCTTCCGTGCCTTCACAGCTATTCGAATGTATTACCCATAGAGGCAGATCGACTAAGGTTGATAGACGCTCGACATCGTCGCTCCACAAGTTTTGTCGCATCCGTCCATCACACGGACTCGCGTTTTCCCCGACTGCTGGGGGGTGTTCTGAAGTCTTTTCTTGCGGATAAATTTCCCTCCAAAGCTGATTTCTTCACGCGAAGCGCGTCCCGGATTGGTTATAAATGTACCAAGGAAGCTTAATTATTGGCTGATATTGAAGAACAATGCATTGATTGAGTAAAAATGTGCCGAACCAGCTGGGTTGAGGGGCCAAACAGTTTGGAGCTGTTCGCACTTTCGCCCCTGCCGCGCACAATTCCTTCCCCAACAACACCGTGCTGCCATGGGGAACAAGTCGTCGTCGTCGTCTCACGGGGCCCACGGGGGCTCCAACACGGTCGTGGCCCCGCCGCGCCGCGCGGCCGGGAAGACCGCCAAGGAGAAGGCCGTCGAGCACGCCGCGACCGCCGCGGCCGCCAAGCTCGAGGCGAAGAAGGCCGCGCAGAGCGGCGGCGTCTCCTCCGGCCCCAGCGACGCCATGCCGTACAGTGCTCCCCCTTGCTCTTCTGTGGGTTCACGGACATTGTTTCTAATGAGCTGTTTGTTGGCGATTGTGATAGACCGGCCCCGGCCAAGGACGACGTGACGCCGCCGCGTACGTGCTTTTGTGGTTGGAGATGTATCTCATTCTCGGTCTCACATCTGACGGATGTGTGCTGTGTATATCAACTACAGCCTCGCCGACGCGTCCGTCGCCGACGGCGTCGTCGAGCGGCTCGGCCGAGGACCTCATTTCCAACTGGAAGCTCTTCAACGACCTCGAAAACCGTGAAGAGGCCGACGTCGTACGTGTCTGCGTTGCTTGTTCTGACCGGATAGACAGCATTGAGGTGTCTGACATGTCGAGTGGACTGTAGCTCGAGTTATCGCTGTTCCTGGATGCGCTGACGCAGTACATGCCGGGCGTTGAGGACTCGCAGACGCGCGGCAAGTCGCTGTCGCAGGACGTGAACGATCCGGAGTCGGGGGCGCCGCCGCCGCCGTCGCTCGCGCTGGGCAAGACCGTGTCGGAGCACGTCGTAGGATCCATCGACATTGCCAACATGTACCTTCAGAGCCACGATCTGGGCACGACGATCACGCTCGACAGCGTCAAGGAGCTCATCGAGTCCTGCAAGCACGGGCTGAAGATCCCGCGCCACGACATTATCCGCATCGTGAACCAGGCGATCGCGCTCTTCCGCCAGGAGCCCACGCTGGTCGAAATCGCCATCGCGCCAGCCAACCACATCACGGTCATCGGCGACCTCCACGGCCAGCTGGACGACTTGCTGCTCATTCTGCGCGAGAACGGGCTTCCGTCCGAGAGCAACCCGTACCTTTTCAACGGCGACTTCGTGGACCGCGGCGACCGCGGCGTCGAGATCGCGGTGATCATCTACCTCTTCAAGATCCTCTACCCCAAGCACGTGTTCGTGAACCGCGGCAACCACGAAGAGTACTCGATCACACAGGTCTTTGGCTTCATGAAGGAGTGCGAGACGAAGTATGACCGTTTCATCTACGACCTGTTCTGCGAGAGCTTCAAGTGGTTGCCGCTCGCGACGCTGCTGGACCAGCGCGTGCTCGTGGTCCACGGCGGTGTGCCGCGCGAAATGGTGCAGCTCAAGGAGTTCAACGCGCTGCTGGACCGCACCGAGTACGACCTCACGCGCTGGCGCGACAAGCCCAAGCTCAAGACCCACAAGGAGCCGCACCGCCGCATGGAGATGATGCGCGACCTGCTCTGGAGCGACCCCAAGGCAGCCAAGGGCTGGGAGGAGAACAAGCGCGGCGCCGGCATCCTCTACGGCCCGGACGTGGTCCAGAAGTTCATGACCAAGAACAAGCTTGCGCTCATCATCCGCTCCCACGAGTGTGTGCCGCGCGGCTTTGACTGGCCGTACCAGGACAAGGGCATGCTCGTAACTCTGTTTTCGGCGTCCAACTACTGCGGCAAGGCCAACAATCTGGGCTGCTTTGTGCGCATTCCGGCAAGCAAGCAGGCCAAGCCGGCGTTCTTCCAGTACATGGCCAGCGCCGAGTCGCGCGACATGGCCGTGTCCAATCTGGATGCGCTCTTCTCGCTCATCGTCGAGCACGGCGACGAGCTACGCGACGAGTTCCGGAAGCTGGACGCGCTCGGCACGGGCAAGCTCACGGTGGCCGAGTGGGGCCGCATTATGGAGGATGTACTGGACCTTTCGCTCGACTGGCACGCGCTGCAGCCACTGCTGACGTCGCTGGACGAGGGCCACGTGCCATACAACGGCTTCCTCGCGCGCTACAACGCACAGGGCGCCGTTCAGACGACGCCCGCAGCCGCCAAGGAGTCGGGCGACAGTGCTGAGGACCCGGAGCGGCTCAAGCGCCGTCAGGCGTTCAACTCGCTTTACCGCCACCGCGCGCGGCTTGAGGCGCTGTTCCGCGTGCTGGACCGCGACGGCAACGGTACGATCACGCTCGAGGAGCTGGAGAACGGCATCAAGCTGCTGAACGAGCACTTGCCCGCGGGTATGAAGGCGTTCAGCACGAACGCCATGGAGATTATGCGCATGCTGGACTTTAGCCACGACAACGAGCTCAACATCAACGAGTTCATGGAAGGCTTCCGCATCAACGCCAAGCTGACGGTCCACGCCAAGTGGAAGCGCGCGCGCAAGAAGATCAAGGCGCTGAGTGCGCTCGGTGCACTGCGCTCGCTCAGTAGCCAAGGCGTCGCGGCGCAGACCGAGCCGGAGGCCAAACCCGACGCCAAGGAGACCGAGGCGCAGCGCAAGCTCGTGCGGATCCCGAGCGCCAAGGAGGCGCCATTGCTCACGCGGCTCGGGAGCATCCAGCGGATTGGCCTCGCGGCTGATCTCACGGACGCCACGCTGCCGCCTCCTGGGCCGAGCCACATTCTGGAGGAGGCCAGCGATCTCGAACACGACAGCGACGACGAGGAGGACGACGACGACGGTGACGCGAATGGCCCTGACCGGGTCATGACGCTGCGACTCTCGGGCGGCAGCGGCGAGGACATCACGCTGGAGAAGCAGGAGTGAGCGGGACACAGCGCGCGCAAGGAGTAGGGCAATTGTTTAGTGCTTTTGTTTTCCATTGACAAACGGTCACAGGCGCACTCGTGCGCTCGGCCTCGAAAATACAATACATAGTGGTGTTTGAATTCGTGTTCCTGCGGTGGACATGATATATCTCACGTGGCCAAATCGGCGCCTCTAGTAGTAGCCGTTCGCTTGGAGTTGCTCAGGGAACTGCTCGCGCCACGCGCCCGCAAGCCGCTCATACAACTCCGGGTTGTGCTCGCGCAGCGCCGCTGGGTCCTGGGAAACGCAGTTTCGTCCAGCGTGAGAGTTAGAATCGCCCCACCACACCAAGCTCATCGCGCCACCCGTACCTCTGCGAAGCAGACGAATACGGCGGCGCAGGCGCTGTCGATGACCGCGAGCGGCGTGAGCCCGATGGCGAAGCCCACGACCAGGCTGACTGCGTCCGAGACTAAAGACACAGCACGCCGTTAGTTCCATGAATACCGGAGACCGTCAGGGCGCGAGAAAGAAACGCCGCATCCTACTGGTTCTGTCGTCGCTGTCGACGCCGGCAACGGTCGCGCTGAGCCCATAGCACGCAGCCGCGACCAGCAGCGCGGCGTTTCCCGTGAGCGACGCGACGATCTCGGACTCGACGATAGCCGTGAAGCCGCGCTGCGCGAAGAGCTGGCGCACGGCGCGGCTCGCCTGCCGCACGTTGAGGCCGTACATGCCGACGTACGCGAGCGTCCAGCGGCTGTAGAGTTCCAGGAGCCAGTCGAAGCAGGCGCCGCACACTTGCATGAACCCCCGGTTGGTGAGCGCACTGAGCGCGGTCTCAGCCGTCTGGAACAGCACGACGGCGAGCGAGATGAATGAAATCGACCCGAGCGACGTGGTGGCGCTGTGGAGCAGCGAGGAGAAGACCACGTACGAGGCGGCCTCCGGCACGGCGCCGCGCCAAAAGCGCGCGACCGAGCGCGCGACGGTCGCGTGGCACACGTTGCGCAGCACCATGAGCCCCCAGAGACAGGCGACCACGACCAGCGCGCACATCGCGTACTCGTGGACCGTGGGCCTCGGCAACGTCGGCACGGTGCACTTGTCGACGTCGACGCGGACGCCCTGGACACGCATGTGGATGTGGAGGCACTCGCCCGAGGCGCAATCCGCACCTGTTCGACACGGTGCATCCTTCATCCCGCCCGAGGACTCCAGTTCGTCGATCCGCAGGACCCAAAAGTAGGTCGCGAGGAGCAAGAACGCGCGGACGGACGCGAGCACCCACAGCAGCTGGAGCGCAAACACGCCCAGCACGACTGCGGCGAGCGCGATGTGGCGGCGCACGGCCGCGGCCGCGACCTCGACGTTCCCGGCGATGAAGTCGACGTGCGCGGCCACGCGGAGCGCGAACTGGGTCGCCACGGCGAAGCCCAGCGCGGCGCAGGTCGCCCAGAGCCATTCGTTGGCGACCGCGAGCGTGATCGCGACGCCCAACGTGGCTCCCGCGCCCGCCCACGCGACTGTCTTGAGCGAGGAGCGGGGCGCAGTCATGATCACCAGTGAGACGGCGAGCGAGAGCGCGAACGCGAACGCCGTCATGCGCAGCCCGTGGCGCTCAAACGCGTGGCGCAGCTCCGGGTCGAGCCACGGCGGCATCTCGTACTCGCTCAGGAGGATCGCGATCGCGCCCTCCGTGGAGTCGGTGTCACGAAAGCCGAACATCACGATGAACACGACCATCACGATCAGCGCCAGCGAGAAGAGCTCGTCCAAGAGGCTGCACTCGCGCGTGGTCTCGGGCTCGATGGGCTGCACGGTGTCCGGCTCGCGCAGCGTTACGAACTCGTAGTCGTCGTCCTTCTTCTCTTTTGTGGATGGCGGCGCGAGCACCGCGACGGGCATGACCGAGATTGGCACGACCGCAGTCATGGCGTCGGTGGGCGTGGGGCTCGGGGTTGCGTCTTGGCTGCAAGTGGAGTGGGCAGTTTGGACACTGAGACGCACGCAGAGGGATTCTTGAACGGAATCGCTGTGGAAGCGGCGCGAAGGAGCGGCCGTGGTCGACAAGATCCAAGATCCACGATCCACGATCCACGATCCAAAAATCGCGGTTCAAGATCTAAGGTCCACGATCCACGCTCCCAGATCCTCAGCTCGCGAGTGGGTGTGCCCCGCCAGGCGTCACCGTCCACTGATGGTGGGCGGCGCGCGCCGACGCATCTTATCAGCTTGGCGTCCTGAGCGAGACCAGAGAACGACATGCTTGATATTGGGCGAGTCCATCGACCAAAATAGATGACCACAACAAGGAGACCGCGAGATTCCTTCACATCCGTTTCTGCTCGCGCTCGTTTGTGCCGCGTCTTCACGCACTTGCCTGTCCTTGAAACCTTTAAGACGGCACGTGGAGATATATATCACTCGCTTACAAGTCCGAAACGCACCCCGGATCTGGCGTAGCGAGGCAACGGGGAGCGCTAGTCAGTCAGAGACAGCGAGTGGTGCGTGCGCAGCGCGGACTGGTCCGCCCACCGACACACTACGGGGAGTCCGTTCTGAGGTATCTCGTCGTTCCACCTCCGATGACGTGGAGCCTGATTCTATTCCGCGCGCGCGTTGCCCTCAGTCAAGTCCACAACCTTGTCAGCGCCGCTGTAGTTTTCCCCACAGCAGCACCTCCGGGAGCTCCGCCCATCTTCCTCCACAATCTCGCACCTCCCGTCGATTCACTACAGCGGGCACGAGCAATAGTGTGCGGAGAATAGCGAACTCGAGAGAGCGCGAGGCGGCGGGCAGCGGCGTGGTATTGTGTTGTTTCCTCGGTGACAAAAGGGCAGCAAGGGGCGTTCCTGGGCTCGGCCCTCAGATTCAAACCACTCGTTGTTCTTGTGGAACATGATATATCATCGTGCACCTCTAATAGTAGCCGTTGAGGCGGAGTGGCTCCGGGTGCGTGCGGCGCCACGCACCCGCGAGCAGCTCGTACAGCTCGGGCTCGCGGTCGCGCAGCGCCGACGGGTCCTGCGAAACACGTTGCCCAACGTGAGCGTGCCGTTACCCCGCTTAACGCCATAGGCGCCTCGTGCCAACGCACCTCGGCGAAGCACACGAAGACGGCGGCGCAGGCACTGTCGATCACCGCGAGCGGCATGAGCCCGACGCCGAAGCCCGCGATCAGACTGATCGCGTCCGATACTGCAGGAATACACAATTCAAAAGAACGCCATCAGGTGAAGCAGCTCAGAGATCAACAGAAAAAGAGAGAAGGAACGGCGTGTCGTACTGCTGCCATCGTCGGCGTCAGCGCCGGCGATGAGCGTGCCGAGCGCGTAGCACGCAGCTGCGACCAGCAACGCGGCGTTGCCCGTGAGCGCGGCGATGACGTCACGCTCGACGATGGCGGTGAACCCGCGCTGTTCGAAGAGATTGCGCACGGCGCGACTCGCCTGCCGCACGCCGAGGCCGTGGATACCGACGTACGCGAGCGTCCAGCGGCTGTAGAGGCCCACGACCGTGTCGAGTGTGTGGGGACGCTTGAGCACGCTGAATGCCGACTGAACGGTCTGGAAGAGCACGACGCCGAGCGAGATGAAGCTGACCGAGCCCAGCGATTTGATGGCGCCGTGGAGCAGCGCAAACGCGGTCAGCGCGGGCTCGTGTCGGGCGCGGCGCCAGAAGTGCGCGACCACGCGCGCGACGGTCGTGTGGCACATGTTGCGCAGCACCACGAGCCCCGCAAGGCACGCGGCCACGACCAGCGTGCGCATCGCGAGCTCGTGGGCCGATGGCGGCGGCGCCGTCGGCCTGGTGCACTTGCTGACGGCCACCCGCACGCGGTTGACGTACGGGTGGAGATGGATGCACTCGCCCGAGACGCAGTCCGCGTCCATTAGGCACGGCGCGCCGCCCACGCCACCGGAGGCGACGACAGCCTCGACCAGCGAGATCCAATGGTCTGTCGCGACGCGCAGGTACGTGCGGATGGACACGATCACCCAGAGTAGCTGGAGCGCGAACACGCCCAGCACGACCCAGGATAGAGCGTTATGGCGTCGCAGGATGGCGGTCGCGACGGCGACATTCGCGGAAATGAACTCGACGCGCGCGGGCACGCGGACCGCAAACTGGATCGCCACGACGGCGCCCAGCGCGGCGGCGCCCGCGATCACCCACTCCGAGGCCATGGCGAGCTTGACTACGGCCGCGACCGTAGCCGCCACGCCGGCCCACGCGACGGGCTTAAGGAAGTAACGTGGCGCCACTGAGAGCAGCGACGTGATGGTGAGCGACAGCGCGAACGCGATTGCGGTCATGCACAGCACGTGGAGCTGGAACTGGGTGCGCTGGTCGGGCCAGAGCCAGGGCGGTGGCAACACATAGGCGTTGGTGCCCCGGACCGCTTGGTCCCCGTCGCCTGCGCTGCGACAGCCGGCGTTCACGAGAACCCCGACCATCGCAAGCAGCGCGAGCATCAAGAGCATTTCGACAGCGCCGCACTCGCGCGTGGCCGGGGGCAAGATGGGCTGCACGCTACCGGGTGCAGCCAGCAAATCCAACCCGACGGCTTTGTCCTTGTTCGCGATCGTGGTTGGCGTGGTGCCCGCCGCGGACGGGGGTGGCTCGCTCGCAATCGGCGTGATCACACTCATGGCCGTGGTGGCGTGGCTGTGGAACGTTCTGTGGTTTGGAGAGAGAGGGGGGCTTGGTGAACAGCTAGCGAGTTGGAGCGCAGTGCGAGATGATCTCCGTCAACTGTTGGTGGATGGCGCGTGGCAGCATCTACTCAGCAGCGGGCCTGGGACCAGCCGACGGTTCGCTGCCGTTGGGCCTCCTCCGACGGAAATAGATGGGGACCACAAGCAAGCGGAGTGGGATTGGATCCACCACGTCCGCGTCTGAGCTGCGAAAGCAGCAGCCAGTCTCGCCCCCGCTTCGAGTCAATCCAACGGGAACAGTAGGGCTTTTTTTTTGGCACGGGAGTTGCACCTGCCTAGCTTGGTTTTCTCCGTCATACTGTAAATAGACGCGGATACGGACTCGTCTGGCCGATAAAGGACGCACATTGAGTAACGGTGCGTGAGAGGAACTATATCACAGGCTTGCAAGTGCGAGGACGCTCCGGATCTATGGAACTGAAGCTATGTGGAGCCGAGCGTCTCCAGGCACGCGTGACTTTGCAGCGCAGCCCGAGCCTGAGGCCAAGTACGATGCCAAGGAGACGGAGGCGCAGCGCAAGCTCGTATCCACCCCCAGCACCTGGGAGGCATCGTTGCTCATATTTTGGACATGATATATCTCACTTGACCATCTAATAGTAGCCGTTGGGTGCGGAGCGACTCCGGGTACTCCGTCCGCCACACGACCGCGAGCTGCTCGTACAGCTCCGGATGGCGCTCGCGCAGCGCCGACGGGTCCTGCGAATTGGATCGTCCAACGTGTGAGTGCGCTGTTCCACCCACCACATCTGGCGCTAGCGTACCTCGGCGAAGCACACGAACACAGCGGTACACGCGCTGTCGATGACCGTGAGCGGCACAAGCCCAACGCCAAAGCCCACGATCAGGCTGGTCGCATCGGAGACTACAGTACACGATTCAAAAGAACGTCGTCAGGTGCATGAACCCAGAGATGACGGTTCGCAACTGCTTTGGAACACGCTCAGCTGTATTTCGATGTACGTCCTATGGCTCACCCGGAACGACAAGACACACCGTGGCGACGATGCCCCTCCGACCCACGCGCTACACGCGCGCACAACTGCTCTTCTACGAGCACACGGCCGCACGAGTCTACAGGACACGGCCGACGACGACCCTGAGCTTCATACCGAACTCCAAGTTGTGCTCTCTACCCTCCAGCTCGACTAAATTATTTGATAGCGTAGAGTAGCAATAAGAGAAGTCCACCAAAATGGAAATCATTAACCCCCCCCCCAGAGATGGCGGTGGCGCGTGGGCGGCGCTGCACTCGAGCGCGTGGTCCTCGGTGTCTCCAGCGCTAGTGCTAATGTCCCCAAGATACCCGATTGCCGCGAACAGCGCCAGCATCAAGAGCACGTCTGCAGCGCTGCACTCGCGCGTACTCGTGGGCACGAAAAGTACCAGGCTGACCAACGTTGCTTCCTCGTCCTTCTCGATCCTGGTTGTTGTGACGAGCGTCCCGGGCAGCTTGGCTGCGACCGGCCTGACCACGCTCGTGGCGGTGGTGGCTTGACCTGGATAGGAGGGGAATGGCGTTGAGCTCTGATCGGAGAGTATGCTTGTGCTGATTCGCGATGGGAGAGAGGGCGCGAAGGAGGGGTCTACCATATCCAACGGCGCGGCGCCTCTAATCGGCTGCGGACCTGTGATCGCCGCGGGGCGCTAAACGCCCGCTTCGCTGCGCTCCTCTGGAAAGTGACTCCATCTTGATATCCTGAGGATGTTTTGGACCAGTTTCTGAATTAATCAGGTGTTGGTACATGTACGGGCTCTGGCGCCATGGAGACTCGTGCGAGGGAACCACGGAAAAACACTGGATCAGAACAAGCCCCCAATGGCCCTATTTTATCATGCAGCAGTGGCGCGCTCTCTGGCGAGAGGAGTCTTCCGTAATTTGATGTATTCGCTATCCTCGCAGCTTTCGCCCGTCGTCTCAATCCACGGACAGACATTCCAAGCTTCCGGGTGGCTATTCGTCCGTATACAGCACCTCCTCTAGCTGGCGGCGGTCGCTCTCCCCAAAGAGACGACGCCAGCTGCGGATCGTTCGACGGTTCTGACTATCCACGCTCCACTCGATCACGCGTGCACGCCGCTTCACCGAGCTCCAGCCGTACGCGGTGCCCAGACCAATGCCGCCGCCATAGCATAGATGCACACCGTCGCGCTTGAAGCAGTAGTCGTTCACGTGGTCGTGGCCACAGAACGTCGCCTTCACCTCACCCAGCTCCACGAGCGACGCAAACATGTTGGTGTTGATCCCAGACGACGCCACACTTTCCATGTGGTCGCCCACCGTACGCAGCGAAGGCGCGTCCATCGCGTACTCTGGCAGCGGGATGTGGAGGAACATGACGGCCGGCACCGAGTTGTTGGCAGTGGCGTGGCCCTGCGACAGCTGCCGATAGTACGCGATCTGGCTTGGCTTGATCCAGTCGTACTTGGAGACGTGGTGCGGCGTGATGCGGTCGTCAGGGTACGCGGCCGAGTCCACAAAGTACATGCGGAAGACGTCAGATCCCTTGTCGCCCCAGAGTCCGTCCACCGGCGCCTGGATGTTGAGCTCGTAATTGCCGACCCCATCGACGTTTAGTGGGCCACGACGGCTGTACGCGTGCGGCTTCTGGATGTACATTTTCATCATCTGCTCGCGCGTGAAGCCTCTCTCGTCGTCGTGGTTGCCGAAGATGACGGAGAACGGGATGCCGCGCTCCTCAACGCCATTGGTCACGATGTCGATCGCTGCTTGGCGTAGCTTCTTGCTGTACACTTGGACGTTGTCGCCGGTGAAGGCGACGAAGTCGGGCTTCTCGAGGTCCAGCAGCTCGTTGACGAACTTGGTCATGAGCGCCTCAGAGCAGTCGCTCGACTTCATGCCGAGCGGCACGTCGTGGCAGCTCGTGGACGGGTCGCCCGAGTAGTGGAGATCGGCGATCTGGAGGATCTTGAACGATAGGCTTCTGGCGCTTGTGCTGCTATTCTTGCTGTCATTGCTTGTAGCGGCGTCGACGTGGACTTTGGCGACGAGCGGCGGCTTGTTTAGCAGTCCGTTTTGGTCGGCCGGTTCCTCCACCAGCTCGATGCTCTTCCAGGCCGACTGAGCGTACACGTGGATCTTGTTGGAGCCGGCCGTGTTGACGTTGAGTTGGCTCACGCGCTCGAACTGGCCGTTGAGCGAGTCTTCCTTAGAGTCGACCAGCGCGAGGTCGACGATAACGGAGTGGGATGCCGGGGACGACTCCCACCCGAGGCACAAGAGTCGGTCCTTGGCACCGAGCGGCACGAGTGTGGCAGTGGTCGAGCTATCCCCACACGACGCGCTCTTGTCTTCCACGACGGTCACTTTGGTCAGCGCGACCGCCACCTTGTCCCTGGTCGTCGTATCTCCGCGACGCACACACACGAACATTTTCTTGTCGGCGTCGCCCTCCACGTCCAAGTGGACGCGTCCTGCTTGCTCCCACACGTCACCGAGCACCGTCAGACACGCGTCGGCGGTTGCGTTCTGCTCGGCGACCGTGATGGTCTGGGCTTCGCAGATGGGCAGCAGCGGTTTCTGGACCGTGAGGAAGGCGCCGCCGTACGACGGCGTCCACATCCACTGCCAGACTCGTCGCCAGATGGAGTCGGCCGGCTCGAGCACGCTGGCGCCCGTGGCGCTCCAACCTGGGAGGTTGCTGTTGTAGAGTTTGTCGGCGGAGACCCACGCGTCGCTGAGGAAGTTGCCACTAGCGAGCAGCTCTGGCGTGAGTGGGAGTCGGCGCACGCAGACGACGACGTCGTCGGAGGGTCGGAAGAGCTCGACTTCGGTGGGCAGACACGATGTACTCTGGGAACGTGGGTACACGACAATCCGTTGGACAACTACGGTGGTCAGGGGAATGAGTGCGTCGATCCGTTGACGTGTAAGGCAGAGCTGGCGCACGCGTCTGTAGTTGCCGTTCCCCCAGTCGCCACCAACCGCTTGCGTTTGTGGATAGCTTGAACACTTCTCGACAGCGGCATCGAAAGAGTCGGCTTCGACGAGAAAGACGTCGGTGAGTGCGAAACGAACGGGATCAGATGCTTGACCCGCCGCTGTGGCTTTCCACATGAACTGCGTGGAGAGCGCAGTGAGGAGCGTCGACAGGAGAAGGTGTGGGGGCCACATCTCTGATGATATCCGTCCTTGCTGGGGTAGCAGCGTCCGAGCGTGATTGGAAATGACAGCTCCAAGGATCGGTGGAGATTCTGTGCAGGAAGGTGGAAACGAGCTGGAAGGAGAACGGCAGTCATGGCGTCCTGATCTCGCAGTATTGCCTCACGTATCCACGACGCCGAGCTCAGAGCTGTTCTCGGACCGGAACAAGATGCCGATGCTTCGAGCGTCCTGCGCTTCCCACACGACGTACTTGGCGACGTTGTCCATTCTGAGTCAATTTGGCTGGGCAAATTTAACTACTGCGGGAGCGAACGTCGTCCTAAATTTACGAGCTGACTTCGACCAGAACTGAAGCGCCAGAAGAAACTGCCGATTCAAATAGTATTATTGGGCTAAGCCCCTTGTAGGGCGATCCATTGTCCTCGTCAGGGTCGCTCTAAGACGGAGGTCGTGATGAGTAACCAATAAGAATTCTCCGCTTGCATGGTAGCGCGGTCGGTGGCTCGGTGGCCGATCACTGGTGGATCGCATGGAGGTGTTCTCGCGGTTAAAGACTTGAGGACGCCAACACTGTGAATAGAAAAGTTCTTGGGCCGAACAGGCGCCAGCATGGAGTAGAGCGAATGACTCCATCGTAGCTACTGGAGCAGGCCATCTCTCAGAGTCCATGTGATGTAGAGATACCGAGCAAAATCCGACACATTTGTGCCGCGTCTTGATGCCGCGAGCAGCAACTCGTGCATCGAATAATATTATCTAGAAAGAGCGAGCTCGTCTTCTCCAAAGCGCGCGAGCTAGCGAGGTGAAGCTACGGGTAGCCGCTGACCTGCAATAGCTCCGGGTACGCGTGGCGCCACGCGGCCGCGAGCGACTCGTAGAGTGCTGGGTGGTGCGCGCGCAGCGCGTCCGGGTCCTGCCATCGACACATCACGGGATCCTTCTGTTAGTGCTGCTCGCGTTGTAAAAGCATCCACGCGACGTCGAGCGCACCTCGGTAAAGCTTAGGAAGACGGTGGTGCAGGCGCTGTCGATCATCGCAAGCAGCGTGAGCGCGATGCCCAAACCCACGATGACACCGATCGCATCTGAGACTGTCACATAGACGGGTCGTGAGCGTCATCGAAACGAGAGTGAGAGAGAGAGAGAGAGAGAGAGAGAGAGAGAGAGAGAGAGAGAGAGAGAGAGAGAGAGAGAGAGAGAGAGTGGTGATTGCGTACCGTGGGCGTCGTCAAAGCCGACGGAGAGTGCGGTGCCTCCGACCGCTGCAGTCGCCACCGCGACCATCCAGGCGGCGTGGTTCGTCATCCGCTCCACGAGGTCGGTTTCGGCGATGGCGATGAAGCCGCGCTGGTTTAGCACCATCGCCACGGACGCACGCGCTTGCGCGACGCTGTGGCCGTAGATGCCGACGTACGCGAGCGACCAGCGGCTGAAGAGGCTCGTGAGCCGGTCAAGGGCGGCGCCGCAGCGCTTGTGCGCGGCCGGCGTAGGTCGTACGACGAAGAGGCCGAGCACGTCACCGACGGGCTTGAACAGCACGCCGCCGAGTGCGTGGAGGCTTATCGCGCCCAGTGACGTCGTGAGACTACGGCGAAGCGCGCGCGCGATGAGCTGGAGCGAGGATTGTTGCGCGTCGCCGTGGCAAAATCCCGCTACTACGCGTGAGACAGTTGTGAGACACACACTGCGCAGCACGGTGAGCACCCACAGCCACGCGACAACTACCAACGCGAGCAGCGTGCCGTCACCGGGTGTGGCGCCGGGCGCCGCCGGCTTAGTGCATTGGCCTTGCATGCTCCACTGCTGATGGTCGTTCACGAACATGGGCGCACAACGCCCGGACGTGCAGTCTTCGTGCGCCTTGCAGGGCGCGTATTCCATGGCGCTGGAGCCGCTCGCGCGTAGCAGCGCCTCACCCCGACGGACGGCAAGCGACTGCGCAACTCGCACGTACGCCGTAACACCCACGTAAACCCAGAGCAGCTGCAGCGTCACCACTGCGAGCGTGAGCATGGCGACGAGTGCTGCGTGTCGCCGCGTGGCTGCACGCGCCACCTGGATCTGCGCACGCGCAGCGGCAAGCGCACTGCGGGGAACCACGCAGCGGACAAGCCGCGCGGCGGCCACGAACATCAGCAGCGCGACTACGGCGGCTGGCCACGCGGCCATCAACGCGAGCATCACTGTCGCGACCACCGCGATGGCCGCGCTTGCCCACACGACGGCGATGTACATGTAACGTGGCGCGGATGCGACGAGCCACGTGGCGCCCAGCGCGAGCGCGGCCGCAACTCCCGTGAGTTGCAGACTGAACGTCGCGAACGCGACGCGCCGATCGGGTCCGAGCCACGCGGGCACGTCCACGGCGGTGCGGATGGCCGCAAGCGCACCGCTGTTGTAGTCGTCCAGGCCGACGCCACAGCTGAGCAGCACGACGCCCACAAGCGCCGCGGCGAGCAGCAGCAGCACGAGCACGTCTCCGCAGGCGGCGCCGTGGCCAGCGTCTTGCTTGATATGCTTGGCGCTACCGGGTGGAGCCATCTTGGTCTTGGTGTCGTAATTATCGCTGACAGCGATCGCGACAATTGGCGCAACAGATAGCTCTGGGAGAGGCAGCGACGAGCGCGGCTCTACGGCGACGCGATCCTGAATTACCTCGCAAGGCAGGGAGTGCTGCGAGTCAGTGGCACTGGGTGTGTTGTCGGCTGGTGAGACCTTGGCGCCGCCGCCGGAGGCCGACGCGTCCGAAGCCGAAGCGGCCATGTTGAGGAGGGGGGGGGGGGGGGGGGGTCTTGGACGCGGCAAGAGGAATGCGATATGTCGGAGAATGCGGAAGGCCGCGGCCACGACAGGTACTGTTATATAATAGAGAGGACGTACTCCCCACTCATGCTTATGGACGTATCCGCCCCGCCATCTTATGAGACAAGACGACGGCTATCACCGCGTCAGGACCGAGTCGCCCTCTGAAAATATGCACAGAGTACTTTGTTCCTGTCGCCATGCAAACAAATCCGCCACTGCCCCGGCTTGGCCAGATCAGAACCTTCACTGCCTGTCCCTTCTTTTCCACAGACAGCACCACCCAACGCACGAGGGGGGGAGGCGGTCGCCCAAAGCGTGCCGTCGCCTGGGCGACATCACGCTCTTCTCGTCTTTAAGGGCTTGTCCAGGTATTTATACGTCGTTTGCGTGGGGCTCATTGTTGCCACCGCCGGGCCGCCGGAGATATCGCCGTAAATATACGCGGATACAAACTTGCTTGGCCGGTAAAGGACGCATAAAAACAACGGTGCGTGGGAAGAACTGTATCACACGCTCGCAAGTGCGAAGACGCTCCGGATCTATGGAACTGAAGCTATGTGAAGCCGAGGGTTTACACGCGTGACTTCGCAGCGCAGCCCGAGCCTGAGGCCAAGTGTGACGCCAAGGAGACCGAGGCACAGCGCAAGCTCGTATGCACCCCCCAGCACCTAGGAGGCATCGTTGCTCATGTGGATATGATATATCTCATATAACCCTCTAATAGTAGCCGTTGGGTGCGGAGCGACTCCGGGTACTCCTTCCGCCACACGACTGCGAGCTGCTCGTACAGCTCCGGGTGGCGCTCGCGCAGCGTCGACGGGTCCTGGGAATTGGATCGTCCAACGTGAGTGTGATGGTTGCACCCATCACTTTTGGCGCTAGCGTACCTCGGCGAAGCACACGAACACAGCGGCACACACGCTGTCGATGACCGCGAGCCACACAAGCCCAACGCCAAAGCCCACGATCAGGCTGGTCGCATCCGAGACTACAGTACACGATTCAAAAGAACGTCGTCAGGTGCATGAACCCAGAGATCGTCAGAGAGAACTCGCAAGTGGCTGCGTACTGCTGCCGTCGTCGCCGTCGATGGCCCCGTTGAGCACGCCGAGTCCGTAGCACGCTGCCGCGACCAGCAGCGTGGCGTTGCCCGTCAGCGCGGCGACAGTATCGGATTCCGCGATGGCTGTGAATCCGCGCTGCGTGAAGAGCTGGCGCACGGTGCTGCTGGCCACCTGCACGTTGAAGCCGTACATGCCGACGTACGCGAGCGTCCAACGGTCGTAGAAGCCCACGAACTTGTCGAGGCAGTTGCCCCGTGTTTTGAGATGGTGGGCCAGGGCACCGAGCGCCGACTGGACCGTCTGAAACAGCACAACAGCGAGTGAGATGAGGCTAATCGAGCCCACTGACGTTGTGAGGCTCTGGAGCAGCGACGAGCAGGTGTCGTTTGGGTGCTCGCGTGGGTGGTGGCGCCAGAAGCGCGCCACCACCCGCGCGACGGTCGCGTGGCACACGTTGCGCAGCACCACGAGCCCCCAGAGGCACGCGGCCACGATCAGCGCGCGCATCGCGATCTCGTGGACGAACGACTCGGGTCCCGTCGGCTTGGCGCAGTTGGCGATACGGACCCACACGCCCTCGACGAACACCGTGCCGCGGTAGCAGAGCTTCGAGGCGCAGTCCGCGTTCGTTTCGCACGGTGCGTCCTTCATTCCTCCCGAGACCTCAAGCGCGTCGATCCGCGCGAGCCAAAGTTGAGTCGAGACGCGCAGGTACGCGCGGATGGACACTGCCACCCAGAGTAGCTGGAGCGCGAATACGACCAGCGGCGCGCCGAGGAGCGTGGCGTTGCGGCGCAGAACTGCGGACGCGACGTCGAGGTTCCCGGAGAGGAAGTCGATGCGCGCAGCCACACGGAGCGCGGACTGGATCGCCACGACGAGGCCCAGCGCGGCGAAGCCCGCGAGCACCCATTGGGATGCCGTGGCAAGCGCAATCGTCGTGGCAAGGATTGCCGCCGCACCAGCCCACGCGACGATCTTGAGGATATAGCGCGGCGCCGTCGTGATCCAAATCGACACGGCAAAGGATAGCGCACACGCGATCGCCGTCATGCGCAGCGCGTGCATCTGGAGCTCGGGACGCTGATAGGGCCAGAGCCACGGTGGCGGTGACACATGGGCGGCGCTGTACTCGAACGCGTGGTCCTCGGCGTCACCAATGCCAATGCTGAAGTCCCCAAGATACCCGATCGTCGCGAACAGCGCCAGCATCGAGAGCACGTCTGCGGCACCGCACTCGCGCGTGGTCGTGGGCACGATCGGCTGCACACTACCAGGCGCAGGTAACGTGACCAACGTGGCTTCCTCGTCCTTCTCGGTCACGGTTCTTGTGCCGAGCGTCTCGGACTGCTTGGCTGCGACCGGCCTGACCACACTCATGGCGGTGGAGGCTGGAAAAGGAAACCGGGAGGGAGGCGAGGGGCGTTGAGCACGGAGCGGAGAAACGTGGTTGTGCTCTCCAGGTCGACCAGACCGAGCCGCGCTGCGGCACTAATCGGCTGCGGACCTGTGATCAGACGACAGCAGCTCGTAGTCGTTTCGTTCGCTGAGAACCAAAATAGATTCGTCAGGATTCGCGCGCGAGGCCGCTCCACCACATCCGCATCTGAGCGGCAGAACTCCAAACACTCGCATACCGATCGGCATCGTTTCGCCCTCGTCTGCGCCGCTGCAGGGCGGTGGCTGCGACGCGTCAGCGTCCGTCGCGTGTGGATGGCGCGTCGAGGCGCCATATCGGCTGCGGACCTGAGACGAAGGGACGGCTCATTGTCCTTTGCCTGGGCGACTAAGAACAGAAATAGATAGCTGCAGAAACCAGACCTCGTGGTGCCACCACATCCGCGGCTGAGCAGCGACACTGATCACATCTCTTAGGGGACGGGGGTTACTTTGGCACCTCGTTGTCCTCGTCGGACGGCGAGGCGTGACGGTGGGCGTGTGTGAGCTGTATTAGTTACAACAGAGAACCCGACAACCCTTCAGCGCCTGCAGACAGGTGGCTGGGGCGTCCGGAGGGCTTGGAGATCTGTTGCAGTCGGAATCCAATAGGAGGCGTGGCGGTGGCCGCGGTGGGTGGCCGACACCGATCCTCCGCTTGAGTTGGTGTGTTGGTGAATTGGCGCGGACCGCGTGGCAGGGTGGGCGATCGCTAGGCGCTCTGCCGGTAAGGACTCGAGGGCGATCAAGTTGTCGTGAGACGGAATTTCGGTCCATTTAGACGCCTTAGAGGAACAGAGCGAGTGGCTCCGGCATATCTATTGGAGCAGATCGTCTCTCTCAGTGAGACATAAATATCCGCTACCCGCTGACCCGCAATGGCTTCGGGAATGTGAGGCCGCGCGACCGCAAGCTCCAGAGTCCTTTGATCAGCTCGAAGCCCATGAAGGTCAGAGCGAAAAGTGTTCTTGTACACAATGTTCTTGTGTTGAGCTGATATATCTGACCTCGTCTAGTAGTAGCCATTGCTGCACAGTGGCTCTGGGTACTGGTTGCGCCACGCGCCCGCGAGCCGCTCGTAGAGCTCCGGGTGGTGTGCGCGCAGCGCCGACGGGTCCTGCGGAGCAGATTGCGGTCCAACGTGAGCGTCCCGTTGCAATTCACCACAACGCAGCACGAAATCACAACGCCAGCGCACCTCGGCGAAGCACACGAACACGGCGGCGCAGGCACTGTCGATGACGGCGAGCGGCATGAGCCCAATGCCGAAACCCACGGCCAGGCTCGTCGCATCGAAAACGACAGCGCAGAGAGGGAGGTGACTTGGAAAGTGCGTCGAGAGGAGTGGTGCTTCGCACTTTCTTGCCGAGTCTCATGCGATTGGGAAGAGTGATCTAAGATGTCCTCAGCCCATGACGTCAGGGCCGCTCTCAATCACTATCCTGTGCTGGACAGCCAGTGGGTGGCGCGCCGAGGCATCTTGCCGGCCGAGGACCTGAGGCTGCCCGCCACACCTCGGATGGCTCGGTGTTGTGAGACGGAAGACCGAAATAGGTGAGATCGAATAAGCTTAGTGCGAGTGGCGCCACCCAACCCGGCCGTGGTCTGCTTCATCGCGGTGGTAGACGTCTTCACAAGGGGGCCTGCCTCAAAACATGAGTCTCGATATGTCAAGCTGTTGTCTCGTCCTCGTGGGTCTACCTTACCAATGGATGCGATCGAGCCGCAGTTCGGAAACCAACGCACTTGCACTCTGTATTTACGGCCACCATATAAAAAAATCACCCTCCTCGCTTGTGCGAGGGTCTCGCCTGGCTCTCCTCAGGCTGTCTCTCTCCTTTGGATCGTCCCAGAACCCACACACATGGGCGGCGTCACACTCGTCTTGTCACCACCTGCTGGTTCATGCATCAAAAGGCCTTTTGCGTGGGGCTCTTGTCTGCCGAGGGCGTCGCCGAGGGCTTGGACGCGGCCATGGGGCTGTCCGCCAGCTTCATGGTCGTCGTGCCCGGCACGGGCGTCGCCACGCCGTAGCTCTTCGGGTCGCGCTGGATCGCCGACGGGTCGATGTCCGAGATGGGCTTGGCCGCCGCGGCGGACTCACCGATGGGCACGGGCTTGAGCGTTGACGGCGCCGGCGTAACTACGCCGTACCCGACCGGATCTTTCTGGATCGCCGCCGGCGAGATCTCGCTGATGGGCTTGGCCGCGGCGGCCGACTCGCCAATAGGCACCGCAGCCACTGATGGTGCCGGCGCCACCACGCCGTAGGCCACGTGGTCCTTCTGAATTGCCGACGCCGAGATTTCGCTAATCGGCTTGGCGGCTGCCGCGGACTCGCCGATGGGCACGGTCGCCACCGACGGCGCCGGCGTCCCGACCTTCTGTGCGACGCCGCCGCTGCCGTAACCGCCCGAGACGCCGCGCGTGTCGGCCGGCACGACGCCCGCGACGTCGTCGCTCTGCGCCTCGCCGGCGATCGCCTCAAAATCGAACGACTTGGACGCCGCGGCCTCCTCCGCGTCCTCGGTCTCCGCCGAGCCGTCCACATCCGCGTCGGCGTCGTGGGCAATGTCGCTTGGCGCGTAGTCCGGATCTTCCTCGTGGATCTCGCTCCCGTCTTCGTGGTCCGCCTCGCCGTGGTCGTCCGGGGTCTTGACGTCGCGCGTCGTCGTCTCCTCCGCGTCGGCGCCCGTGACCTCGCTCAGCTCCTTCCACTCCCACTTGTCGCTCTCGAGCTCGCTCTCGTCGTGTGCCGGCGTGAACAGCGCGCCGCTGTCGCCGTCGCCCTCGTAGTGCTCCGAGCCGTGCGCGACCGCGAGCCCGCGCAGCGCCGAGCGCGCCGCCGCGCTCTCGCTCACGCCGCCCGCCATCAGCGCCACGGCGGCCGCCGCCACCACCAGCCCGCTCGCGCGCATTCTGTTATCTCTTGTCACTTCGTGTTCTTGCTCGCACGAGCCCTCTTCGAGAAGTGGATCGGACTGCGCGAAGCAAAGTCCACCCGCCCGCCCACGGGAGAGGCGCGTCCGTCACGCACCCGGGTCGCGGGCCAGCCGCCAAGCGCGCTTCAAAGCTTTCGCGTCGAGCGTGGCGCTGCCGCCGGCGCCCCCGCGGAATGTGCGGCGATCCCATCTGGGGCCGCTCCTCCCACCCAGGCGGCGCCGCCAATGAGGAGACGGGTGAGCCAGGACCCCCAACACACGTGGAACAAAAGGCGAGAGACCAGATGCTCCCCACGCGCCGACGGCCAGGCCTTTGTCATGTGGGCGCGCGGAAAGAAAGCCGGTTCAGGTCACTCGCTTCGAGCTCACTTGCCCGCAAGCGTTCAGCCGGATCTTATTTGAGGAGCTACCCCGTTTGAGTGACATGATGTACCCATGCGGAGGCCCAGAGTTTCCCGACGGCCTGCCGGATGCGAGGATCGCGCGTTGCAGGCTTCTTGAAGCGGAGAGGAACGGCGCCGCGAACCGGATGTGTTGATTGATGACACGAGCACCACGTCGCATGCGTCGCGTTGGCTCCACAAAAGCGAAAGAATAGAAAGAAATTAAAAAAAAAAAAGAGGGATGCATCTCAGTTTGGTGAACATTCGTGTCAAGCGATCTCGCTTCACGACGTGGTCTGGTCGTTGGCTTTCTTGAGCAGGGTCTCCTCGGTCGCGGCCTGGATCGCGGCCTCGACCTGCGCCTCGAGCTCAGCGTCGCCGACCTCGTGCGACTCGGACGGGCGGCGCACGTGCTCGCCGCGCTCGGCGTCGATGACCTCGAGCAGCTTGTTCATGATGTAGATGGTCTCGCTGGGGTCCGAGACACACACGGTGGTCGCGGCGTCGCGCGAGCGCGTGTCGTTGCCTGTGCGCGTGAAGCGGTCGCCAACGTGGAGACACTCCATGCCCTGGATGCGCGTCTATTCAAACATCCACCACAACATGAGATGCCGCATCACACTTTCCACTAAACACAGCAAACGTACCAGCTCCTGGCCTTGGAGGTGCGACGGGAGGAAGCGGAAGACGTACTTCTGGAGCGCCTGGATGCCCAGCGCCTTGTTGCCGACGTCGACCCAGACGTCGTTGCCGCCGTTGAATGCGCAGAATGGGACTTTGCACTCCTTGAGCTCGTGCTGGAGCGTGAGGCAGATCTCCTCGAGGTCCTCGTAGTTGTACCGCTTGCTCGTGGCGTTGACAATGCCGATCGCGCGCTCCTTGCGCAGGATCTGCGCCTCCATGTGGAGCAGCTGCGTGGTCTCCTTCAGCGTCTTCTCGGCGATGTCCAGTAACTCGGTGATGTCCTGCTCGTGCCAGCGCACGCCACGACCGTCCTTCCAGAGTTTGCCGTCAATCTCGCGGAGAAAAACCTTGGGGTCCTCGCCCTTGGTGTACGTCTCGAGCAGGTAGTTGCACTCGCCGCCCATGACGAGAAAGCGCGCGCGCTCCTCCTTCGTACACGCCTCGAGCGCGTCCAGGATGCCGCGCAGGCGCTGCTCGTAGCGCTCGGGCTTGCCCGGGTACCCAGCGGCCGTGACCAGTGAGACCACGACGCCGCGGCGCAGCAGCTCGACAATGACCGTGACCATGCCCGAGGTGGCCGAGATCGTGCCGCCGTCCTCGTAGATCGTGTCGTCGGCGTCGAACGTCACGAGCTTGAGCTTGCTCGCGATCGCGTTGACCGTCGCGAGGTTGAGGATGTGGCGCACCTCTTTGAACGTCGGCGGCACGCGCTTGCGCGCGAGCAGGTGCTTGCGTTCGTCGTACTCCTGCGCCGCGCGCACGAGGTCCAGCGGCAGGAACATGCGGTTCACGCGCGGCAGCAGCTTGCGCAGCCCCGAGTCGCTCGGCGCCACGACGTGCTGCGCGATCATGTCCTGCACGATGCGGAACACGTCCAGCACGCCGAGCTGGATGCCCGCGGACAGGTCCAGCGGGTGGATGATCCACTCGCGGATCAGCTCGATCATCGGGTCCTCTTCCTTGAGCATTGTGGTTGTTTTCGTGGGGGATGACGAGATGGCAGGAGCTGCGACGGTCTCAGATAATTGGGAAGTGGCGCCTCGTTCAATGGAGCACGGCCGCTTGGAGGGGCACGAGGAGGAGCAGGAGGACCGGGGCGGGGGAGCGCCGACTGCGGATCGATCCTGAGACTCGGAGACGTCCACTCTCTGTCGCGGGTCGCGTTCGCATTCACCGGAGAACGCGGGAGTCGCATTCACGTGGCGCGACGCTGGGCCCCAGCCCAGCCTGGGGACCCCCACTAAGTTCGCAACCACAGATTCCAAAGCTCCCTAAGTACGCATTCGGTGCAAGAGAGAGAGAGTAACCTCGAACACAAAGTGTAACCCGAACCTAACGACGAAAGTGATGGCTACATTTTGTGGACCCATTTCGGCTATTCGGAACGCGCTGTCGCCGTTGTGTTCTCTTCGCCGCAGCGTCCTTCCTGATTGCCACCTCGTCCATGATTCCACGGCTGAGAGATAAACCTCACAGACCGACGTCTCGGTCGCTCGTCAGAGAGCAGAAACGAGAAGCCTCACAAGAGAACACCCGGCTCCGTGAGAGACAACGCTCTGGTTTCGCCCACACCACTCGCAGCGGAGATGGTACGCGCCAGGCGCCCAGCGCTAGAGCGGCATACCGAAGCTGCCATTCGCGCTTTTGCCCGAGACATCATCGTTCGCCCCACGAGCGCGTTCTCCCTTCTGCACCGACGTCCGCTGTGATGACCGCATACTCGACAGCAGCTCCACTCGGTACGTCTTGTCTGGGGGTTATTCCGGTGACAGGAGGACCACTCCTTCTCACTCGCCATGACGGTAATGGTAGGCGCAGCTCCACGTGACCTCTGCGACGCTCACAAGGCACTGGTTGCCTTCACGTTCACTGTTGCGGTGGGTGGCGTCGCGCTCTCGTGGTTCGCGAGTCGTGACGTCTTGTTCCAGTTTGCCATCGTCGTGGGAGCTGCCGGCCTTGCGATGCTCGCGGGAGTCTTGGAATCGTGCAGCTGAGCGCCATGAACGGCGCGTCAGTGCGAGCACTCGTGAACCTCACAGACGTTCCGATCGCGTTCATCAAGTTTGCCGTGTTCGTCGTGTGCGCGAGCGAGATCGAGGTGGGCGGGGCCGCGACCACTTCAATCTGCGGCCTCGCGTCGCAGGATCTGATCGATTCCGTGTCCAAGCTGCTGCCGTAGACGGAGTCGGTTGACATCGAATAGATATACAATCACGCCCATCAGAAATACGTGGTCGTCGTTGGCACCCGGCTGCGTCTCCGCTGGAGCTCGTGTTGCTGCTGCAACTGGGCCAGCTCTTGAGAGCGTCGCGACTTTTCGTACTCCTCTTGGCACTGCTGACGCAGCGTAGAAACCTCTCCTTCCAGTAATAAATGCTCGTCCATCGCGATCTCCATGAGCAGCGCAGTGTCGTGAAGACGCTGGTCGCGCTCTTTGAGAAGTCGAAAGAGCTGCATGTAGTCCTTGGTCTCATGGATCATCTGCGGCTGCGCCATGCGCAAGAACGTAAGAATCAGCGCAAACACAACACTTGAGCCTTCGTAGAACAGCACGTCGAGCAGCCGCGCGCTCGTTTCGCTCGGAAAGACGGCACAAAAAACTGGTAACAGCCAGCCCGTGACCAGGAGCAGTCCCATCTGCGGCGGGTTTTGCAGGACCACTTGGAAATGGCGCGTCACCTTGGGTAGCCGTCGCTGTATCAGCTTTTCCAGCACGAGACCATCGACGTGGAGCCCTTCCATACCCTTAGTGTAGTTGGTCGGGAAGTAATCCTCACACAGCGCTGCAATGAGCCAAAACACTTGTTCTTCCACCATCTCCATAGAGTAGTCGTCTGGGCCCACTGTTCTCTGAATGTCGTGGAGCATACACAGCAAACGCCCAGCAATAAAGCTCATGGACTGACAGTAGCCGATCCGCTCGTTGTGGATCGCGTACGCCAGCAGTACCCGCTCCAGCGCTGCCTCGCCGTCTTCCGAGTTGATCCACGACTGGTTCCCGGCAAACGTGCGCTTCAGGTCCACTTGGATCTGTTTGCAGGCGACGTCAAATTTCGTTGCATCACAGGGTTCGCCGCTACTATCGCACTCGCCACCATTCTTAAGTGAGATTGCGCGCTGGAGCTGCTGCAAATAGTACCCGTCGCCAGCGGCGCGTCGTTTCTTTGACGCACCACTCATTTGCATGTACATCTCTCCTCGACTCGACGGAGGGATGCCATTCCACACGAGCCGCCGCAAGCGGCTGTCGGTCCGAGAGGCTGTTGACTCGTATATCGAGTCCTGGTCACCACCACGAAGTAGCACGTCCAAAAGTGACGTGGTTGGCGGAAGGCGCATCGATGAATCATTGCTCGTCTTCTCACGATGATATCGCAACCACAATGACTCCTGCTGCTGTGCCACAGTTTGCTGGTGTAATCGGTAGTACTCATAGGTGCGAAGAAGTGGGACCTCGTGCATGGGCCAGATGCGGAATCCGAGGGCGTCATATTTGATGATTTCAGTCGGGGTCTTGAGTTGGGTCGTTGGGCTCGGCTCGGGGCTGGCACTCGTCACGCTTGTTGGTGAGTTTGTCACCGACGATGACGACGACGAGACGAAGGTTGCAGAACTCGCGACCGCACTGACTTCACCGACATCTAGCAGCTCCTCTGCCGTGGAGCACATGAGCCCAGGCCTGGTTGGATGGGGCAGGCACGTGACCCCTTCGGCGCGAAAGAGCGAGCGAATGAGCAGCTCACCGTGTGTGTCATCACAGTCACTCGTCACGGTGCCATTGTTTTCATGCTGCAGCGTCAGCCACTGCATCTTGGCTGGAAACCCACGTATCAGGTCCACAAGGGGAATGCGGGCAACGCCGATGACAGTATCTTGTGCGGACGGTGTCTCGTGATGGATCTCCAAGATCAACTCCGAATCCAGCGCCTCAGGAACCCGAAGCTTGGTCTGCAGATCGAACTGCGGGTGGCGAAACGCGTTCAAACTGCCCGCGAGTAGCAAATCTTGCTGCACTGATGCGACTTCGGTCCGCATCCGATAGAGGCACCGCGGCGGAACGGCATCCGACGATTGCGCCGCCGCGTTGCTGGTCTCTCGATCCGACCTGAACAGTGAAAGGGATGCCCTCCGTCTCGGAGGCGCATCGCTTTTGTCTTCAGCCGGTAGCTGCAGTATGACGACCCCAAAGAATCTACCCTGGTCCGCAGCGCCTTGGCGTGTCTTGCGGTGTTGTGAAAGAGGCACAGCGGAACAATGAAGCAGTCGTCGTGCCTCCAGTAGCTCTAGGTCCAGCGTTCCGATAAACGCCATTTCCAAGCGACGAGGAGGTGATGGCGTCAGCAAATCGAAAAGCGACGGCTTGCGGGTGCTTCCGCCGGCACTCGCAGTCGACGCTGTCGTCTTGAACTCCCCGCTGAGGCTAGGCACCGAGTACTCACTGTAGCCATTGCGATTCAGCGTCCGCATCCGCACGAGGTACTCGCAGTCGCTTTCCAGTCCCGTGAGCCAGTGCTCAGTCGATTCTGGTTGAATGAACACATCGAGCGTGTCCCAGTCGAGTAGGTACGACGACGCCGAGATGGCGGCGGCGCTCGCAGTCTCCGAGGGCACGATCATGAGCATGGACAGCATGGCGCTCGCTCGCCGCAAGCCAGTTGGCTTCTTACAGTACTCGATTTCGAACCACTTGGGCGCGAGCTCCTCACGCAAGTGCGGGTCCTCGATCGTCGACTCAAACTTCCAGGTGATGCCCATCGATGAGCTATCCGTGCCGATACACTCGATATTACTCGGCGCGCCGGGCACCTGTGAGACCTCCTCAAAGAAAGCCTGCAGCTCCGGTTGCTTCGCGAGGTCGAGTGCCGTACTGCCACCGCTGTTTGTGCCAACAATGTTGAGGTCACGCCGTGACGGCGCATGGTACACCAGCCACCGACAAACATCCAAGTGGCCGCCCATGGCTGCGTAGTGGAGCACCGAGTAGCCGTTCACGTCCAGCGACGCGATCGACGGTGCGTGCTCCGCGCCGTCCTGCAAGAGCCACTCGAGTACGCGGAGCCGGCCGTTGTACGCGGCGTAGTGGAGGACGTTGCGTCCACTGAACGATGTGATCGCGAGTGCCACGGGCGGGTCCGCGCGCGCCGCGCACCACTGGATCACATCCAGGCAGCCATGGATCGCGGCCAGGTGGACGATGTGCGTGCCGTTGATGTCGACCAGCGCGATGCCGCGCGGCTCGTACTCGTACAGCGTCTGGATCACCTCAAGTGCGCGCTCGCGCTTGGCCGACGAGATGACGTCGTGGAACGGCGAGCGTCCCATGACGCACTGATGGAGCGGGCTTGCGCCGTGGTACAACAGGCACTTGATGACGTGGAGGCTCGCGTGCTTGCAGGCCTCGTGGAGCAGCGTCTTGCCGTGCGTCGAGTCCTTAAAGCCGTTGACGTTGACGACGACCGCCCACGCGCGCGCCGCGCGGTGCCGCTTCGCATCCTCGTCGCTGGCGCACAGCTCGATGCCTAGCCGCGCCATGACCTCGAAAAAGGCGTCGTTCGCGATCGCGTCGAACAACGCGACCGCCAGCACGGCCGACCCGCGCGGCGTCCTTGGCTCATCCATGGTAGCATCTTCAGCCACACCGTCATCATTGTTGACGTCGACTTCTTGGTAGCCATTGCTGTCCTCACCGTCGCTAATACTGTCTTGCTCGGGCGGTGGCGCGGCCGTCGGCGCCTCCACGCCGGTCGTGGGCGACGCCGCTGACACGTTGTCGCCGCTGTCTTTCGTCGACGCAGCGGCATCTGCCGCCGCCAATAGCAACTGACGCTTGCGACGCGCCGCACGCGCGGGCGAGAGCGGCCGCGGCGCCGCGTCCACGAGGTTGGCGAGCCCGATGGAGTTCCGCGGATGGAGCGACGCCATCTAATGGGGTAAACACACACAGCACGCAACGTGCGTGAGCGAACGGCACCGCGTTCGGACCGGCACGAATCGGCGTGTCCACTCGTACCTGCTGCTTGGTCAAGCGCGCCCTCTGGGACCGGCGATCGGCGCCGATTCGTGCCGCTCACGCCGATGCCGGCGGTGGAAGTTCCATGGGGCGACAGGAGGTGTGTCTTTTTTGGGTGGAAAAACCGAACAGCTCGAAGAGCTCCAAACATTACCGGTATTTACTGGATAAACCGGTTTGATACCGGTTTGGTTGACGCAACTTCAAGCTGATTGGCTCAATCCACGAGGAGCTCCTCATCAAGAGACCATCATCACGACGGAATTGCCGCTCCGACGAACGAGATCCTTTTGCCCTGCGACCGCCGGAGCGCGCCAGACTAACGGTTGCCGCAGTCCATTTCCAGATTCGCTCTCAGTCCGCCACCATGCGCCCGACGTCCGCCCGCCGCCTCTTCTCCAGCGCCCGCGCGCGCCTGCCCATCGTGACCAAGACCATGCTCCCCAAGGACACGTTCAAGGGCAAGGTGGCGCTCGTCACAGGCGGCGGCACGGGGCTCGGCCGCGGCATCGCCACCAAGCTCTCGGACCTGGGGGCGACCGTGGCGATCATGAGCCGCAAGCGCGGCGTCGTCGAGCTCGCGGCGCAGGAGATCGAGGCCGTGACGGGCAACGCGGTCATCGCGCTCCAGGGCGACGTGCGCGACGCCGACCAGGTCAAGGCCGCGCTCGATGAGCTCGAGGCCGCCGCCGGCGTGCCGTCGATCGTCGTCAACAATGCGTACGTTTGTGACTTGCTGCTGTGCGGTGCGCTTCGTTTTACATCTCTAACGGACGGATCGCGATGTTGGACAGTGCGGGCAACTTTATCTCGCCCTTCGAGCGCCTGAACGCCAAGGGCTTTGGTACGATCGTGGACATCGTGCTCAAGGGCACGGCGAACGTCACGTTGGACGCCGGCAAGCGCATGATCCGCGAGGAGAACGGCGGCGTCTTCCTCAACATCACGACCACGTACGCCGAGACCGGCTCCGGCTACGTCGTGCCCTCTGCCGCCGCCAAGGCCGGCGTGAGCGTACGTACTTCCCCATGAGTTGTGTCTTTGGAAACGACAGTCACTGATCTCACGCTTTTGGATCTACAGGCCATGATCAAGTCGCTCGCGGTCGAGTGGGGCAAGTACGGCATCCGCTTCGTGGGCATCGCGCCGGGCCCGATCAAGACCAAGGGCGCGTTCGACCGCCTCGACCCCACGGGCGCCTTCGAGGAGAAGTTGCGCACGAACAACCCGCTGCAGCGCTTCGGCGAGGTCGACGAGCTCGCGAACCTCGCGACCTACATGACGAGCGACTACGCGAGCTGGCTCAACGGCGAGATCATCCGCTTTGACGGCGGCGAGACCGTCGCGAACTCCGGCGAGTTCAACATGTTCGGCGAGGTCGCGCCGGAGCAGTGGGACGAGCTCGAGAACGCCATCCGCAGCTCCAACGCGCAGGGCAAGAAGCAGTAAGAATGCTCTCAAAGATGTGAAAAGGCTCACTCATGGAGCGTATGTTTTCAATTACAATACCCTGTTCAATTCGATTTTGAACTTCCAATTTTACATATTAACTTTAACCCTTATTATCGCATAATGTACATGCAAATGATATATCATTTGATAGGATTTCGGTTTGTATTTTTGAGTCCGCGAAGCGACGCACGGTTTCCGGATTGGTGTTGGGTCGGTGTGTCCGGGTGTCTCCAGAAAAGCAACGAGAGCGCGCCAGCCCGATCACCTCACAGACTATGGCGGCGGCGTACAAGCTCACGTCCACGGAGGGTCTCCGCGCGTGCGGCATCCTGGAGGAGGCGCTCGAGAAGCTCAGCTTCCTGGGCAGCATCACACCCGACATCCTGCAGCACCGCGAGGAGCTCTCGCAGATCGTGGGCGAGGAGATCTCACGCATCATCCAGGACCAGCGTCAGCTCGAGGCGAAGTATGAGAAGCTCATTGCGCAGCGCACGGTGCTCAAGGTCCGTGATGATGTTTGTGGTTTCTCGTTCGGGTCTCCTCTCCTCTCTCGTTTCTCACCGCTTTCGGGGTTTTGTATCACTAGGGCCTGGCAAACAAATCCAAGTTCAAGGAGAACCAGCGCGAGATCCAGGAAGTGAGCCGCGCGCTACGCGAGTCGACCAAGAGCCTGTGCCGCAACCTCAAGGAGAACCCCAACTTTGCCGGGAACCTGCTCAAGATCCAGCAGGAGCGCGAGGGGCTGATGGGGCTGCTCTCGCAGACCATGGTGGAGCTCAAGAAGCACGGCACGTTCGAGACGCTGCTCGCGTACGTGCAGGACGGCAAGAACGCGCAGGAAAAAGCCCATGAGATCCTCAAGAAGGAGCGCGAAGCCGTAGAGGAGGTCAAGCGCCTCAGCTCGGAGCTGCAGCGTGAGAAGACCGAGCACCAAAAGGAGGTCGCGGACCATCGCGCGACGATCCTGCAGCTCAAGGAGCAGCTGCTCGCGGTCAAGTCCAAGACGCAGATCGACATTCGGTACGCGCGCAGCGAGGCCAAGGCCAAGCGATCCAGCACGGCGCGCATGTACAACCAGCTGATCGAGGAGGAGGAGGAGAAGATCAAGGAGCTCCAGAGCAAGTGCAACACCGAGACTCGCGTCCATGACGAGACCGTGGCGTTCCTCAAGGAGCGGCAGGACCAGCTCGCCGCGGAGCTCGCCGAGTGGACCGCCAAGTACCAGCAAGATATCCAAGCTAAGCAGCAGCAGCTCCAGACGCTGCAGACCCAGAAGGCCACCAACTCCCAGAAGCTCGAGATCTTCCAGAAGCGCTGGCAGGAGGAAATGGCCGCGATCCAGCAGAAGGAGGAGGAGCGCAAGCGCCTGCTGGAGCTCGAGGCGCTCCGCAAGGAGGAGCTCAAGGCGCAGAACACGGCTGCGCGGATCATCCAGGTCGCGTACCGTCTCTTCCACGCCAAGCGCGAGGAGAAGCGGAAAGCCGAGGAGGCCAACAAGAAGGGCAAGAAGGGCGGCGCCAAGAAGAAGGGCAAGAAGTAGCAGCTCAGCTCAGCTGGGTGCTTTTGTATGTAGCCATGTTCTTCTAAATCCGTTTCGCGGGGGTTACAAGTTACGGGAGTGTTTGGTTTTGACCTGTCCAAATAACCCTTTTTGCCATGGGTACGTTGGGTATCCGTAACCTCTTTCTGGATGCCACCCACATCACACAGCGTGCCATGGAGGAGTATTTCGTCCAGAAATGCGTGACGGCGGACGCGCCGCCGGCGCCGCATGACGCCGTCTCCGCGTGGAGCGCGGCCCACCGCTGCGAGTGCGTGATGGTGCGCGAGGGAGCGCACGCGAGCGGCGCCTCGCGCGCTGTGCTCGCGTCCATCGTGGCCATGGTCCGGATCTTATTCGAAGAGCTCCACTCCACTTGAACTGTAGACCGTCTCACGTTGTGTTTTGGCCTGGAATTGAGCAGACCACGGCCTCCAAGAAGACGCGCCGCGTGGCGCTGGTCACGCTGGAGCCGGCGCTGGTGGTTCCGGCTGCCGAGGCGTCTGAGAAGCTCGTGCGCCTCGACTATTCCTCGGACTGGTCCTGGCTGGAAGCCGGACTTGCCGACGGTTCACAACCAGAGCTGTTGACCAAGATCCAGGACCAGCTCGATAGTGTGCTCAGCAGCAGCAGCAAGAGCGCCGCCAACGCGTCATCGGCACGGCCGAATGTCGTGGTGATCGACGCGCTGAACCTGCTGCTCGAGACGTTTCCACTCGCGCGCGTGATTGCGTGGCTCCGGACTCTGCGCTGCGACCCGCGCATTGGCTCGGTTGTGTTCCGTCTCAACGCGTCAGCATTGATCCCGCAAGAGACACCCGCGTTGGTGGTCGAGCAGTCGCTCGCGCGTGAGACCACGGCGGTGGTTCAGGTCGAAACACCAGCGTCGCTGCGCGCGTACCCGGTGCTAGCCAAGGAAAGACGGCGGGAAATCCCGCGGCGCATGCAAGGCATGGTGCTGCTTCTCCGCAAGAAGAAGGTGCGTGGCTTGTGCTACGGCAGCAAAAACTTGTCGTGTTGGATCTAATGGAGCCTTCGCGCTGGCAGAATGGGCGAACGAGCGAGAGCGTCGAGTACTTCCAGGTCTCCAACGACCAGGTCGTGTACACCAGCGACAGTGAAGATGCCACGGAAGCAACCACCAAGGGCGTGACTCCATCCAAGACGACGTCGGCCTCAACACTAGCTGGTGCCGAGCCCTCGAGTGTGCCACAGGGAACGCAGCTACCGCAACAGGGGACGACGATCGGCAGCGGGAAGGCGCTCCCTGTGGCGGCGGACGAGATCAGCTTCAACCTGTCGATCAGCGCCGAGGAGGAAGCGGCCAAGCGCAGTGTGGAGCTCCCGTACATGCACCAGGGCGACACCGTCAACAATCTGCTTTTCATCGACGAGGACGATCCGGACTGGGACGACGACGATCTGGACGACGATCTTGATATCTAGCGGGGGTGAAAAGATAGAGGAGCGGAGCGAGCACAACCAGCGTGAGGCATCCTCCGTGTCCGCTGCATGAGCTTTATGACAGCGAGGCAGCGTCACGGACGCATATCCGCGAGTGTAGCGTGCGTTCAGGGCTGACTACAGGCGGTCTTCACCAGCCAGTCAGCACCGCGCGTCTATTTTTCGAGCCGAGCCGCCACGACGCACCATGAAGATAGAAATAAGTAGCGCGTGACCCCGTCCCCCATCCCGCGTTGACCCCCATCAATTCATAGGCCGAGCACGTCCCCCTGAAGGTGCTCAGTGTCTTAGCCACTCGCTCGTACGCGTTGTGATTCCGCCGCAAGCGTGCGTGCCCGTGCGTGCGCGCGCCCGCCACCCCTTTTGCCTTGCTCTTCGTGTTGCCTGTGTGGAGCGATCATGGCCATGAAGAAGCGCGTGAGCTTTGGAGATGCCGGCGGCGTTCACACAAACAGCCCGCAATATACCGACAACGTGGAAAGTGAGTACGCGGGCCAGCGGCCACTGACAGATGAGTACGACGAAGAGAATGTCGAGCCCATGGCGTCGTTCCAAGACACGACGCGGCGTCCACCGAGCATCCCGCCGCGCGTCGTCCACTGCAGCGACGGCACGCCACACGCTGCGGCCACGTCGCCCGTGCGGAAGAAGATCTCGGCGCTGCAAGACCGGCGTGTGAACACGATTCTGCTGGAGGCGCTGCAGCTCGTGGATTGCTCCAAGGAGGAGCTCGCGGTCATCGACAAGTCGGTCAAGAAGCTACGCGATGCAATCTACGGCTTCTCGATCCTCGTGGACAAGCAGGTCAATATCATCGGCGCCGAGACGCTCGAGGAGCGCGGCCGCGTGCGCGCCGACATCCAGGACCTCGCGGAGAATCTCAAGCACTCGTACGAGGTCTTCGAGACTACGTGCGACCGCATGCGCGCGACGCTCAACACTGGCAGACAGCAAATCCAGCTCCACAAGAAGCGCGTTGCGCCAACGTCGCCCGTCAAGGCCGCGCGCATCGGCGCCGGTGGCGATCGGAGCCCGACGTCCTCGCCTTCGAAGCGCTCTGCCGGCGGACGGCCCGGCTCGCCGTCGCGGAACATTCTGCCCATGAACATCCCCGCGGCGTCACCCTCAGTTGCAGATAGTGGTCTCTCGTTCTCACCGGCATGCGGTCGCGTGGCGCTGCTGCCACTGCTCGAGTGGCAGCCGCCGCCACACTTATCCGACGGTGGCACCCTCCCCGTGTTCCTGACGCCCGAGTTTTTCACCTCGCTGTCGCGGTCGGTGGGACTGGAGGAAAAGGAGTTTCTCGACCAACGCGACCTCGTTCGGTTCATGCAGGAGATGTTGACGTTCGCGATCGCCAAGAGCCACGCGCTGACGTTCATGGGCAAGGCGTTCCACCGCCGGCTGCTCCCGGTCTACGCGCGCGACCTTGTTGGCTTGGTCGCCAACGAGCTCCAGCTCAGCACGACCGGCACCGCGGTACGATGCGTTGGGCTGGCATTCCTGTGTTACGAGATCATACTAACATAATGTGGATTATCCACAGCTCGCTGTTGTGCCCAGCAACACATTCTTCGACTACATGTGCCAGCCGCCGTACCTGTTTGACCAGCTGCTCGATCGGCTCTACGTCTCAGACGCGAACCAGTACACAGGCGAGCCGTCGCCCGTGGCGCCGCCGATGGACGCGCCCGCGGCCAACCCGTTCAGCGACCACTTTTCACGGAACGGCGTCGTGCTCCACGATGGCAAGGTCGTCCAGTCGCTGCTCGTGAACCGCCCAGACCCCGAGCGACTCGAGACGGCCGAGCAGACGCTGGCCATGGCCAAGCTGCTCCACGACCTCGCGACCGCCGAGAGCGAGGCCAAACACGGGAGCCGCATCTCCATCCGCGCGCAGCCCACGCGCGCCAACGAGTTTTCCAAAGTCTACTTGGCGACCTCGAAAGAGCTCCTATCAAAGGAAACCGGGATCCACTAATTATGAATGTACCCACTTCTGCCACCACCCATGGACGACTACTGAAATTGCTAGATGAGAAAAACAACACCCAACTCATCATAAACACGTGGGAAAAACTGTTTTTCGGTTTTGATTGCGTTTTCTTGAATCGTGTGAGTTTCGAAAAAACTCAGATTACGGCAAAACAAGAGACGCCTTATTTTACGCAAGTTTACAGCTCGCTGGAAAATCGCCAGGCGACGAAACGCATAAATCAAATGATAACAGTATGCAACATCCACGGAAAACAAAAACAAAATGAAGCATACACCAAACAGAGAAGAGCGAAATAAACAAACTAATTTACTCCGACGCGACGGTCGGGTGGGCGCTGCTGTTCCGTCGGCGCTCGCGCGCGAGTTTCTTGCGTTCGCGCGTTTCTTCCTCGAGGTCGAGGCGCGGTACGCTGTACTCGCAGAGCGAGACGTACGAGGAGCCGCGCTCGCGGATCGCGCACGGCGCGATGCTCAGGAACGACTGCATAGCGTAGCAGTCCCGCAGGTCCGGGTGCTGGTTGGCGGCGCGGAGGATCTCCTGGAACATCTCGCACCGGTTCTGCAGGTGCGTGCGGTCGTGGCGCTTCCAGTACGACAGGAAGCCGGCGTTGGGCAGCGGCGGCAGGGTGAACGTTAAATACCATGCTTCGTTCAGGTCGTCGGTGATGGTGGCGGCCTGGGGCGCGTCGAACTCTTGGCTCGCGCGGCGGGAGGTGGTGGTTGATGTGGCGGTGGTGGCGGTGCTCATAGTGGATGTGTGGCGCGTCTCGAAGCTCGCGCGCCCAAAGAGCGACTTGCCTTTGTCATGCAACGACGGACGCGTCGTGACGTTGGTGGCGGCGAGGATCGACTTCCGCTGGAGGTAGTGTTCCCGGCGGGCCTCGAGGATGTCGGAGAGGTTGCCGTGGAGGTGCTTGAAGTCGGTGTAGCTGCGGCGGATCGTGTAGGTCTGCAGCTGGCTCTCGCTCGCGCGGACGTCGATGTGGTACATGACCTTCTTCTCGCTGCCGCGGATGGTCCACCCAGAGACCACGAGCTCATTCTGGCTCGAGGACGCCGAGGACGCGACGGTCGTGGCGCGCGTG